>JAJQOW010001387.1:0-51386 GCA_037975125.1 Latrodectus hesperus | reverse complement strand
CAAACCAACATATACTTTCTGAATTTACATTTTATTCATCTTATATTAAATTATAGTTTGTAATCAGTGACTTACTCTTATAAAATATACTATATAAATTAAAAACATCTAAAAATAAATTCTTATAAATGAGGTAGATAACATTGACATCGAACTATTATTTTTTCAATTTTAAATTATTAAAATTAAAATTATTTAAGTACTACTTTGTGTACAACATTCCTGGTTAACCTGTCTTTCGCTAACACGAAGAGATTTGATGGTTTTCCTACACGTGAGCAGGCAACATATAGCTGTCCATGTGAGAAACATGTGTTTTCCAAATCCAAACCACAAATAGACATTGTTTGGCCTTGAGATTTATTTATGGTCATCGCAAAAGCTAAACAAATCGGAAATTGGAGCCTTTTAAACGGTATTGGAGATTCTGACGCTATCAGTGGAATACGTGGAAACAGGACGATATCTCCTTTAAATTTTTCCGTCAAAATTGTTGCTTAGAAAATATTTTCTGTCATTTCTTTTATGACTAAGCGTGTACAGTTACATAATTGAGGTGGGTTTAAATTACCTAGAAGAATAATTGGTGAACAATTTTTCAATTGAAGATTTTGTGGTGGCATTCCTGGCATATCCAGAGAATTCAAAAATTCTGTTGGAAAGTTTACGGCTTCGTTTTCATCAATAATTGTGTCGATTGATTTAAGAGACATCAAATCACCGGGCAACATCTGTTGTATATTGAAGTTAATTTCGTTCGCATCAAAGTTTCTTGCTGCCAAAATAGCACGATTACAGAGTCAATTATCAAATTATAAAATAAAAATAAATAAAAGGCTATCGAGAAATACTTACATGTTTTCGAGGTGGTATGAAAATTAGTAGAGAAAAACAGTAATAAATAAAATTTTATTTTACTATTTATAATATTAAAAATATTCAAACTGAACACTGCACAATAATAACATAGTACAAAGTATAATTATAAAAATGATTCACGAAAAATTTTTATAGTATGATTATACATCATGAAAATATATGTAAATTCTATATTTAACCACGCGCTTGCGCGCGCACGTTAATTTTCTCGAAGATGGTATAATCTAGAAAAATAAACACGTCGCCATCTGCCGAATACCTGTGCAACTTAGATGCTAAATCAAAAACTATTTGGAATTTACAGAACTAACTGATAAATAAACACTAATATCGTATAATAAATATTGAGATCAATAATTAAGAGATAAAAACTATTCTATCTTTTAAGTTGGGCTATATTATAAATGGTTACAAAATTTTATCAAAATCGGTTCAGTAATTTCGGAGTTTATCGCGAACATACATCGTGACACACGAAATTTTTATGTATATAGAATTGCTGACCCAGCCACGCTTTGCTGTGGCTGAGTAATTATAATACATTGAAGGAATTTTTTACTAACTCTTTGGTACAATCAAATTAATATTTTCTAAAACATTTAATATAGGTTCATTCTTATGAGATTAAAAATAAAACGTTTCACCAAAATTTAAAAGTAATAGGTAAAGTATCGAAATTTTGAAATTAAGCACAAATCAACATATACTTTCTGAATTTACATTTTATTCATCTTATATTAAATTATAGTTTGTAATCAGTGACTTTCTCTTATAAAATATACTATATAAATTAAAAACATCTAAAAATAAATTGTTATAAATGAGGTAGATAACATTGACATAGAACTATTATTTTTTTCAATTTTAAATTATTAAAAATAAAAAATTTTTCCGCGGCATTATACTGAAATAAAAAAATTAAAAGAATTTATCATTTGAATAAATAAATTAGATCAAAATGTACTGATGAATAAATTAATAATTATCAAATTATAAAATAAAAATAAATGAAAGGCTATCGAGAAATACTTACATGTTTTCGAGGTGGTATGAAAATTAGTAGAGAAAAACAGTAATAAATAAAATTTTATTTTACTATTTATAATATTAAAAATATTCAAACTGAACACAGCACAATAATAACATAGTACAAAGTATAATTATAAAAATGATTCACGAAAAATTGTTATAGTATGATTATACATCATGAAAATATATGTAAATTTTATATTTAACCACGAGCTTGCGCGCGCACGTTAATTTTCTCGAAGATGGTATAATCTAGAAAAATAAACACGTCGCCATCTGCCGAAATACTTGTGCAACTTAGATGCTAAACCGCCATCTATTAGGAACTTACAGAACTAACCAATTAATAATCAATAATGTCGTATAATAAATATTGAGATCAATAATTAAGAGATAAAAACTATTCTATCTTATAAGTTGGACCATATTATAAATGATTACAAAATTTTATCAAAATCCGTTCAGTAGTTTCGGAGTTTATCGGGAACATACATCGTGACACGAAATTTTTATATATATATATATATATATATATATATATATATATATATATATATATATATATATATATATATATATATATATATATATATATATATATATATATATATATATAAATATATATATATATATATATATATATATATATATATATCTTTTTTTCGTTTATATTTTTTCCACAACTTTTAATTTCTATTTTTACTTTCACTTTCCTGGTAATTTTTTTCGTGCCTTCGAAATAATTTAACTTATTTATATGAAAAGTTTTTTCTAATTTCTTAAGTCTTTTGGTTTTTAATTTTAACATTTCCAGCTAATTTATTTTTTCCATTGAAATTCAGTAGAAAATTTTTCATTTTAGTTATTCTTTAATTTTTACTGTTATCAAATAAATAAGTCTTTAACGAAACCTTTTCTGACATTAAAAGTCCTTATATGTTCCAAGTTTGTTCTTTTCTAATAGTTTTATGTTTTATTTTTCTTAATAAATTTCCATAGGAATTTAAATTGTTAAATTATTGCGCGTATTCAGTATAGCTTGCATTTTACATTCCTTAAAATCAAGATTATATATATATATATATATTATATATATATATATATATATATATATATATATATATATATATATATATATATATATATATATATATACATATATATATATATATATATATATATATATATATATATATATATATATATATATATATATATATATATATATATATATATATATATATATATAATTATTAATAACAATAATATTTTTAGTCTAAAGATAAAATTTACAGTTTATGACATTATTTGAGTATTTGCTTACACCTGGAAATAAATATGAGCTTTAATATTTAGGGAATGTTACCTTTTACATCATTTGGTTTCTTCCTCAGTTGCCAAACGTCATCTTCTTTATAAGGCAGAGAATAAAGGATATTAAGCGAATTAAAGGACGACGCTCTCTCATTATTCATCCACATTTTGAATGAATTTCTCAATAACTGATTCTTACTTAAATATATGGTTTGAGTATACACTAAATGCTTCCAGCAGAAATCACATTTCTAAGTTAGACTGTTTTCACATCACGTTTATCAACTATATGGAATTAGCACTCAAATGTGAGACGAGAGCGGCTTCTCATCGTAAAAGTGCATCTTTTATCTCGCGTCTTATCAAACTTTAAGAATGAGAAAGTAAAGTTTTGTCAAAGGCGGCAGTAAATAATAGAATTTCTTATCAGAAAAAAGTTCGAGAGTGGTGGGGGTAGAAAATGTGATTTGTTTTTAACTTATAGTAATCGCGCATAAAAACAATAATATTCACCAGGCACGAAATGCAATCAAAACAGTTTCAATGCAAGAGAAGGTGAAGAAATATGAAAACTTTCTTGGTGAATGGAAAATTCAAATGATTATACTTTGTTGATTCAATTTGTCCTAAAATGAAGAAAGTTGTTTTCTGTTGTC
Organism: Latrodectus hesperus; assembly: GCA_037975125.1. Classification (NCBI taxonomy): domain Eukaryota; kingdom Metazoa; phylum Arthropoda; class Arachnida; order Araneae; family Theridiidae; genus Latrodectus; species Latrodectus hesperus. The sequence continues at coordinate 47,508 of JAJQOW010001387.1, read as the reverse complement.
CTCGAAGTAACAAATAAAAATATAAACGTGTCAAATGCTTGAGGAACTTGAACAAATTATTCATTAATGGCCCTGATAAAATACTAATGCATTTTCAATAGAAATATAGTTAAAAACATACATTATCTAGAACTACTAATATAAAACTGATGATACTAGAGAGAAATAGACGGAGTGAAAAAATTCTCAATTATGCGAACATAATTTTTTTCACAAACAAATTTTGGATTATTTGGCATCGATACGTATTAAGCATCTAAGCTTGTAATAAAAATTCAAATCTATATGCATTTTCTAGAGATAATCAATGTATTGTTTTTAGAATTACTTTTGTATTAATCACCACTGCAAGACATTATTCTATTTCAACGGTCGCCAAAGTCGCCATTTCTCTGGTACCCAGAAAAATGTAGAATATATTTACTCATCACTTTGTTTTAAGATGCATTGAAACATAATTCAATTCATAATAATAACGAAAAGTTATAAAAACGCTACTTCTTAGAATTACACCATTTCGTAAAATAAGTCGTTTTGCTGTGGCTGCACTGTTTAAGCTAATATTTTGTCTCGTTTCGTTTCCCACTCTTCTAATGGTTCACTTTCCTGTATGTCGCATGTATGTATATATATATATATATATATATATATATATATATATATATATATATATATATATATATATATATATATATATATATATATATATATATATATATCAGTTGAAGCATTTAAAAGTGAGATTACGGATGTATTGAGTTGAATATTAAATATATTCAGTACATTAGTTGAAATATTAATTTTTTTAAACAAGCATGATCTTTAATCTTAAAAATAAACATATTTTCTTTTATATGATATTTATTGGGATAATATTTATAGTTTTATTGGGACTTTATGATATTTATTGGGATCTTATTTCAAGTAGAAACATCCATCACACAAGGAATGTATAAGGCTAAAAATTTGATATTCTTAAATCACTTTTTAATTGTTTTTTTTTTTCAGTTTTTGTTTGTTACATTTATTATGATTTATTTATAAAGCGTTCATAAATTTGGTTAATATGAATAGTTCCATTTTGTTAACTAGGAACATTTTATGTGTTCTGACATCACAATTAAAACTAAAAATATCTTATTAGTGGTCCACAGGATTTAAATCATGAATTTACTGATCTGTGAGGCCACAGAGTTTGGCGGCCACTGCTCTATTTGAGTTTAACTTGTAAAATAAGTTTTATGAATGAATTAACAAAATACTTACAGTTTCCTAAAAAGTCAATAATTTTGAATTTTCCTGTCATAATTTTCCATAATATTGCATTGTTTTACAATAGTGTGTTATCATAAATGAGTAAACAGTAGTACATTATTATAAAATTTTTATTAGATTACGGAAAATATAAAAAAGAACTTGCACAATTACTTCATGATGATTCACGGTAAACTGATATAAGTTACCAACAACATAAGAAAATAGAAAAATACCGATACAAGCATGTGTGATACAAGCTAACAAATATATTCTGTGTATTAAAGTACCAGAACTAACTATGGTTGATAAATCACTGTTATTCTTCGTTTGTTCATGTTCATATTTCTAGGAATTGGTAAGCAGTTTTCGGTGCCTTAATCTTCAACTCAAGTAAGAAACTTCGTCTACAGCTAAAAGCCACTGTATTCTGTCCAATATCATTCTTAGGTTTTCATTTTCATTATTGATATCATTTTTCAGTAAGACGTTTATTAAGATGTATTACATTTAAAAAATTGAAAATATTGTACCGAGCTCCACGGGTTCGTGTTGATTGAGAGTTGAATAAAGCGACCACTTAATGAACACAAGACTTTTATTCGTAAAAACTTCACTAGATAAACGAAATTCCCGCTGTAACAATCACAATTATACAGCTACAATTCGTCAGATACAATAGGAAATAGCTTCCAATCACAGGTCTCAAATACCTCAGACAGAGAACAACTAGCAGTCACAACTAATCGTCTTCACTCACTGACTGTCTTCACAAAACTATATTCTTCCATGTCGGGCTGCGGTATTTATACCTGACTTGGCGGAGAAATCTACCAATTTCGCCAAGATTCTGGAAGCTTCTAGGCTATCTCGAAAAATATTGGTCCTAGAGCTTAGGTGATGGATGTTTCCAGAAATATCGATTTCTCGCCAAGTCGCCAAGAATCTCGCCAACCGTCGCCAAGTCGCCAAAAATCTCGCCAACTGTCGCCAAGTCGCCAAATTATTAGGAAATCAGCTTTTAAACTACAACACGTCTAAATACCGCAATTTTTGCCCAAAATGTGAGAATTTCTGATCTGTCTGAGATATTTTAAGACAAATATAATCATTATTTACAAATTTGTAACATTGCCCCCCTCTCAAGGACTGCACGTCCCGGGCAGTACAATCCCCTGATAGGAGGCCAAATTTAATATAAAAGAATTTACATTTTAAGAGGATACAGAGCACATTACATACACAAGCAACTAAAAATACAAGAAAATAGAAAAGATTAAAATTATCTATACTATTTACAAAGAGACCATGGTCTACTAATTTTTACTCTACGTTACGATAAGGAGCTAATCTATCATAATGTACTACCTTTGGTTTTGAAGAAGATGATTTTCTTATACGAACCACGACGTCGTTCAGTCTTTTTAGGACTGTGTAGGGACCTTCCCAGTTGGCTTGCAACTTTGGAGAAAGTCCTTTACGTCGAATCGGGTTCCACAACCAAACTTTGTCACCTTCTTGAAATTCACGTCCTGTCGCTCTTGTGTCATACCTTGTCTTCATTCTTTCGGTCGTCAGGTTGATTCGGTCTCGCGCGAAGTTATGGACATCTTCAAGACGTGCCTGAAGGTCTCGAAGGTATTCCTCTGGCGATGAAGATGTATCCGGTGGACGACCAAACTGAAGATCACAAGGGAGACGAAGTTCGCGACCAAAGAGCATCTGTGAAGGAGTATATCCGGTAGTCTCATGGACAGCACTGCGATATGCAAGCAGAAACAGCGGTAGCTTCAAATCCCAATCCTGCTGATTTCTGGAAACCATAAGTGAGAGATTATTCAAGATGGTCCTGTTAAATCTCTCTACCATGCCGTCCAATTGTGGGTGTAGTGGCGTGGTCTGTGTCTTGTCTATTCCGAGAATTTGACACATTCCTTTAAACACAACAGAGGTGAAATTTGTCCCTTGATCAGAATGGATTTGTAAGGGTGTGCCGAATCTGGAAACCCATTGATGCACTAGAACCTCGGCTACTGTAGTCGCCTCTTGATCGGGGATTGCAAACGCTTCAGGCCACTTAGTAAAGTAGTCCATGACAACTAGTATGTATTTGTTGCCATTTGAGGATCGTGGTAAAGGACCCAAAATGTCCAATGCTATCCGCTCAAAAGGTGCTCCTACGTTGTACCGCTGCAACCTTCCTCGGCTACGTTTCTTCGGTCCTTTACGTGCCGCACAGTCATCACAAGATTGGCACCATTTCTCTACATCTTGTCTCGTTTTGCTCCAATAGAAGCGTTCTCGAACCTTCTGTAGAGTTTTCATTACTCACAATTCATTACTCATAATTTTCATTACATAATATACAAAGTGGCCTCCAGTTGAACTACTATGCAATTCTTTCAAAACATCTGAAATTCTTGATTTTGGAAGAACAAGCTGCCATTTAAAATTACGTCCATCATCGGACTCCCATTTCCTGTACAAGACACCATTTCTTATATGGAGTGAGTCCCAAAGAGCCCAATATTGCTTAGTAGCAGGACTGTAGGTGGAGATATCCTGCCAACTTGGTTTCATACTGGAAGATTCTTTTAATTCTAAAATTGGATTTATATCTGGGTCTTCTTTTTGAGCTTCTCTAAGTCCTTTATCACTCCATGGGTCTGGTTTCGGTGGAGGTGAAACAGTAACTTGGCGTACCGAAGGATTTACTAACTGATAGTTCTTCTCTACTCTCGAACAATATCGGCAGCTTTCATTGCACGGTTTCCTTGATAGTGCATCAGCATTTCCATGAAGAGTTCCTTTGCGATGACGTATTTCAAAGTCAAACTCCTGGAGTCGTTGAATCCATCTGGCTACCTGTCCTTCCGGCTTTTTAAAATTTAAAAGCCAGGTTAAGGATGCGTGATCTGTTCGGAGCAAGAACTTTCTTCCATAGAGATAATGGTGGAAATGTTCTATGGCTTTAACGATTGCCAGCAATTCCTTCCTGGTTGTACAGTAATTCCGCTCTGGTTTCGATAGACATTTACTCCAATAAGCAATGACATATTCTTTATCATCAATTTCTTGCGACAAAACAGCTCCGATATTTTCGTTGCTGGCATCCGTATCTAAAATGAATAATTTTTCGGGCTGGGGATATGCAAGAACGGGCGAAGATGTCAACGCCTCCTTCAGTTGTTTAAAAGCTTTCTCACATTCATCTGTCCATAGAAATCTCTGTTTAACTTCTGTCAACTTGTGAAGAGGTCTGGCAATACTTGAAAAACCCTTAACAAATTTCCTGTAATATGTGCATAGTCCAAGAAAACTTCTTAATTGGTGGACATCTTTTGGACGACTCCAGTCCTTAACTGCGGAGATCTTTTCAGGATCTGTTCTTACACCTTCAGCAGAAATAATGTGTCCCAGATAGCTTACTTCACGTCGGAATAAATTACATTTGCAAGGATTCAGCTTCAGGTTGGCCATTTTTAATTTTTCCAGCACCTTTCGGATGTTTCTTAAATGGTCTTCGAATGTGCGCCCTACAATAATGATATCGTCCAAATATACCAAACAGGCTTCGTAGGAAAGTCCTCGTAATACTGTCTCCATCAGGCGCTCAAACGTTGCAGGTGCATTGCAAAGCCCAAATGGCATAACCTTGAACTGCCAAAGTCCTTGTCCTGTGGTGAATGCAGTCTTTTCTCGATCCTCAGGATGTATCTCTACTTGCCAATAACCACTCTTGAGATCCAAAGTCGAAAACCATTGTTTTCCGGATAAAGCATCAAGTGTATCGTCAATCCTAGGAAGAGGGTAACTATCTTTTTTAGTGATGTTGTTTAACCGACGATAGTCAACGCAGAATCGGGTAGAACCATCTTTCTTCCGAACTAAAACAATAGGCGAAGCCCAAGGACTCTCTGATGGCTCAATAATGTCATTCTGCTGCATTTCCATCAGAAGATTATCCACCTCTTCCTGCTTAGCGAATGGCAATCTTCTCGGATGTTGTTTAATGGGTGGATGATTTCCTGTATTGATTCGGTGCTGCGTCAATTTGGTTCGCCCAACATCATCTGATTTCTTGGAAAAGAGATCTCCGAATTCTAATAATAGATTTCTTGCAGCATTCCTCTGTTTATCATCTAACTCTGCTCTCTGAAGGAGTTCATTAATTAGAGTGTCAGGAGGCTCAGATAGTGTGGCTTGACAATTTCGGTTAATACAGGTCACTGGAGTGCAAGTCGCCAGCACTTCTCCTTCTTTTATTAGTTTTACCTTATTGCTTAGATTAGCAACTCTTACCGGGATTACATTTCGTGAAAGGTCGACGAGGGAAGAAGCCACTAGTACTCCTTTAACGCTATTGTCGGAATCTGGATATTCAGTCAATCCATAATGAAAATTATTATCTTCTGAAAGAGCTCCGGAAACTATTGTCTCAGTTCTTGGTGGTAATGTTATTTCACTCTTTGCAGTTATATGATGGACTGTTTTAATATCTGAATATTTCGTCTTAAAAATCGCTATGTCTTCAGAACATGAGTGTAGTTCATTATTTTTAAGATCTAACTTGAAATGGTTTTCTTTGAGGAAATCCAGTCCGAGAATAAATTCGTCATTTATATCAGCGACATATGCCATATGATGGTACACGGCATTACCAAATGCAATGTTTAGATTGACTTTTCCATGCACTTTAATCTTATCACCTGTCACAGTTTGGAGGGTAATGCAGGGCGGCGTCCAGATGAATTTCTCACCAAGTTTGCGAGCCAAATCTGTCCTAATGATAGTTACGTTGGCTCCAGTATCGATTATCATTCTGCAGGGAACTTCGTTGACATGTCCCATAACGAAAAGTCCGTTGTCGCCGCTACTTACGGAAGAAATATGAAACAATTTGAAATGGGGCTTCTGACTCTCTGGACATCTCCGCCCCGCGAGATGGCCACATATTAGTTTCCCTGCTGTGGTGGAAGATCATTTCCACCATCTTTTCGTTTCGGGCAGTCTCTATGGACGTGTCCGACTGCAACGCAAGTCCAACACTGAATCTTCATGTTTCTGCCACCTTTACTCAATTCTAAGCTATGGACTTTTCGCCGCAGATCTTCAATTTGCTTTCTTAGATTACAGTCCGTATCAGTAGCAGAGACGGCTCTGATTGAGTGCCGGTCCTTACGCGCGGCCTGCTGGGCAGCCTCTATTTTATGTGCGTATACTAGGGCAGATCCAATATCTTTGACATCGGCGAGTCTAAGTGTTTTCTGTATCTCCGGATCTCGCACACTATCGATGAAGTGATGGAGAGCCAGATCTTGACGTGTCTCAGCTGGGCAGTCCGAAAATGCTAGATGGGAAAGTCGCTGAATATCGGCAGCCAATTCTTGCAGACTTTCACCCGCTTTTTGATAGCGGGACTTTAACTGTAGTCTGCTATATTCTTTAGTGCACTTATCTCCAAACCGCAGCTCAAGCGCACTCGATAGGGCTTGGAAATCGTGCCTCTGCTCCTCCGGAAGCGTCTCGAGGATGTCAGCCGCGTCTCCTCTTAAAGAAGCCGCCAGGTGAAAAGCTTGGGCTCGGGGATTCCATCCATTAGCTTCCGCTACCATCATAAACTGCGTCTTGTATACTTGCCAGGATGATTTCCCATCAAATGTTGAGAGTTTAATATTGGCTAGGGAAGGCACAAATGCCACGTTGGGTTCTTCATGTTTGTTTGACATTTGCTTCTCCAAGCGTTCAATCTTCTTATTCATATTGTCTAATGCTTCTTCAACGTTTTCTTCTATCCCCAGAACTTTAGTTTCAACTGAAGTTACCTTATCTTCCATTGCATTCATCTTCTCCTGAATGATGTTGGAGAATTCTTCTTTAACACTTACAATGTCCTTCTTAAGTTCCTTTTTAAGCTCCTCCTGTCCAGATTTTATCTCTTTCATCACCTCGGTTTTAATATCTTCTTGTCCAGCTTTCATCTCTTCTTGTCTAGCTTTCATCTCTTCTTGTCCAGATTTTATCTCTTTCATCATCTCGGTTTTAATCTCTTCTTGTCCAGCTTTCATCTCTTCTTGTCTAGCTTTCATCTCTTCTTGTCCAGCTTTCATCTCTTCTTGTCCAGCTTTCATCTCAGCCATCTGCTCCGCTAATTTTTCGAGAAGACTTTTCATTAAATCCATATCCATTTTTCTTGTGACACGCTGCATCAACTCTTCAACCCCACTTCTGACACCAGTTGTACCGAGCTCCACGGGTTCGTGTTGATTGAGAGTTGAATAAAGCGACCACTTAATGAACACAAGACTTTTATTCGTAAAAACTTCACTAGATAAACGAAATTCCCGCTGTAACAATCACAATTATACAGCTACAATTCGTCAGATACAATAGGAAATAGCTTCCAATCACAGGTCTCAAATACCTCAGACAGAGAACAACTAGCAGTCACAACTAATCGTCTTCACTCACTGACTGTCTTCACAAAACTATATTCTTCCATGTCGGGCTGCGGTATTTATACCTGACTTGGCGGAGAAATCTACCAATTTCGCCAAGATTCTGGAAGCTTCTAGGCTATCTCGAAAAATATTGGTCCTAGAGCTTAGGTGATGGATGTTTCCAGAAATATCGATTTCTCGCCAAGTCGCCAAGAATCTCGCCAACCGTCGCCAAGTCGCCAAAAATCTCGCCAACTGTCGCCAAGTCGCCAAATTATTAGGAAATCAGCTTTTAAACTACAACACGTCTAAATACCGCAATTTTTGCCCAAAATGTGAGAATTTCTGATCTGTCTGAGATATTTTAAGACAAATATAATCATTATTTACAAATTTGTAACAATATAATTACTTTTCTTGCCAATTAAAATTCAACTTTGAAATTGTGTCCACAGCAATTAAGCTTAAAAACATTGAAATTGCTCTATTTACCCAGTTCGACATTGAAAATGTAACCAATGATGAAAATATCGCCAATGATGCGAAATGCGCAGCTCTCCAGGGCATGTAGGATAAGATATAAAGAGAGGAAAAAGCAAAGAAGGCAATATTTGTGCCATTATTAGTGCTTGGAAAATAATCGTTGAAAGTTTATTCTTGTCGCAAAGGACACCTGTAATTGCAGAAAATGTCTGACCAACGTCGACGGAGTCAGTTTCAACAGGCAGACGAGATTATATGGGGCATGGTGATCGGAGTGAGAAGGACAGGTAGGTCCTTATTGCAAATAGCAGATGATAGATACCTGGATGCGTCCACAGTGCACCGGCTGTGGCGAAGATGGTTGGAGCAAGCAACTGTGGAACATTTGCTGGGTGCTGGTGCAGCCAGAGTGACGCCAGCACAGGTGAATTGACGCGTTCGATGGGAGGCGGTGATGGACACGCAAAGCATGTCTAACAAAATTCTGCAGCATGTACAAGACATCATGGATGCTCCCATATCGAGCAGAACCATTTGCCGTCAATTGATTGCTACTGGCCTGCGCTCATGACGTCCGTTAAAGACTGCCATTGATACCACAGCATAGATGTCAACATTTGGAATGGTGCCGGATTAGGGCGATGTGAACGACGATCTAGATCGTCTTCTTAGATGAGTTACGCTTCAGTTTCTTCAGTAATAGTCTCCGCGTACGAGTGGCGTCGACGTGGATACAGGTTCGAATTCTGCAGCAATTGTGAAATGCCCCACCACATGACAACGTGGCACCATGGTTTGGAGCACCCTTACGTATGATTTTAGGTCACCTTTAGTTCGTATTCACGGCACTATGACCGCCCAGCGTTTCGTGAATGATGTGTTGCGAAGGATGATACTCCCCTACCTTTTGGAGTGCCCAATGTCCTTTATCAACAAGATGACGCCCGACAGCACATTGCTCATAAGAGGGAACATGCCGTATAAAGTGGTCAGCTGCTTTTCTGGTCCCATGCTTTCTAAATCTCTCACCAATCGAATATGTTTGGGATATGATTGGACACTGTTTGCAGAACCTTCCACTGCCTTCTTCAGAAGACGGACTCGTATAATTTCGAAACACAGATCACTTATTGTTCGTTGCTGTCTCTCTCAGTTTGCGGAATTTCGTCACTTACTGGCACATACACACAACTCCTACTTAACTGGCAACTATTCAATTTCAATCAGTGTATTTAATTCAATATTTACTATATTACATGCGTTTTCTGACAAATTGCTCTAAAAATATTTTTGTATAAATTCATGTGTTATGATTACTTTAAGCTTTAACATAAATGAAAAACTACTTCGGAAATCTACTTAGTAACGAAATAGGTTACTGAGCTTTTAGTATACTTATTAATCCAATAAAATTAGTCTAGCAAGAAGAGAAGTATCTTGAAATATTAATTTTCTTAGTAGATAAAATGAATGTAAATTAATATATTTTTTAATATTCTATCCACTGACTGATTGATAACAACTCATAAAAATACATGCTGATCAAATACATGCTAAAATTTTGCATACAAATTGCTTTTTTTTAAAAAAGGACATATTATGATGTAATACATAAAATAACCAATACAGTTCTTCACATTTTTGCTTTGTAACTGAATGACGAAAAAATAATATCAAAATTAATGTCCACATAATTTAAAAAGCTGTAGATTGAGAGCAGGAATATGAGTCGTTATACAAGCAACTCAACCGCACAATTTCATCAATCGCAGCTCGTTCCCTAACCACGACAAACAGTAAAGTCCAAGCAGCTCGTTGTTTAATTTACAACTTCAAAATAGCTGCTTTAAATTGATGAATTAATAAAGATTTTGGAATTAGTATTGTGGATCAATGTTCGCATTGGTTTCAAAAATTCGAGTTGGGTGATTCAGACTAACGGAATAGACTTGCAACAAGCACGTTTGGGTTTAATTGTGTCCAAAACTCTGTCGAAAAGGGATTGCGCTCTGCAAGACACATTGGTAGAAAGTGCTGGATACGGATAAATTATTTTGAAGATTGGCACAGGTGCCGTATAATCCATGATTCCAAATTCTGAGATTGGCGATTTTTGGCGGATTTTCTTATATATCTGGCAAGCTCGTTTTTGTTACGTCATACATATGGAGACCTAAAAGAATTATGCAGAATATTCTATTTTGTTAACCCTAGTATTTACGTCATTACGCACGTCACGATACGTCATCTTGGCAATATTTTCTCATCGCCAAAAAAATTCAGAATTTGGAATCATGGATAATATGGCACCTGTGCCCGAAGATTAACAATGGGATTCATTTTCTGTGCAGTATTTTCTCTTTGGCCATTAAAATCGATAAGAATTTTATTGATTTCTTCATAAAATAAAGCAAAAGCATACAAAAAAATAATGTAAAAAATACTAGCTAAAAACTTGTAAACTTTAAAAAAATTGCATGATAAATAAAAAGCAAAAACATAAAAAAAAAAAATTAATAAGAGATATAAAAGCTGAGAAAGCTTCTACTAAATAAATGAAACATAAAAGTTATTAAGATTTTACTTTTTCTATGAATTTTGAATAATATTTTTCCAAGACAACATTGTTGTTTAACAATTTTATTGTTGAAAAAAGCACAGCATGTGCAATCTGTTGATTATTTATTATAAAACTTTGGTATTTATTTTTACAAATAAAAGAAAAAATTCGTACATATTTTGAATTTTTTTCTTTATGAAGCAAATGATCTTAAATAACGATCAAATTCATTATTTAAAATAATATTTCAGTACTTTTTGTAGAAGTTCGATGGTGAAAGTTAATCATGTCTTTTATGTTTTTGTATTCAGCTGCTTATAACATCGAAATTTTATATTTATATCAAGTTTAAAGTATACTTATCATTCATACACCATTTTATGTTTTCATTGTATTAATGATTTATAATAATTCTCATAAAAGCCGAGGTGCCCAATGACATACAAACCCAACTCTAAGAAGAAGATTAATGATTTATTATTAACACAAATAAATTAAATTTGCATTATTGCTGCTACTCTGGGGAGAGCAAATATATCTACAATAATTGAATCCGAAATAAACCATAACACTGTTCTGAAAATTTTGATTTAAAATCCATTTTGTTAAATAACTTAATAAAAATTAAAGATACTTTTCCACACATTTCGCCGGTGAAGGTGATAATGTCACAAAATGGGGTTCAGTGTAGATACGGATACCTTTTGGTTTGGTAAAACATTTGGTGATAAATTTTAATTTTTGGTAACCATGGTATTTGCAGTGTTACAATTTAAATAGTTTGAAGGTTGCCATTTTGTTACTCACATTTTGGAGATTATCTCGGTATTAAAAAAATCAAGGGAAAGTAAACTTTTACCATTATTGCCAAGTGAAACAATACTAATTGCTGTTTTTACCATTATTATTTTTACTTTTTTACCATTTTTCAAATATTTTGAATAATATGAAATAATTGTTAGACTTTCGAAACAATTTTTATCAACCTACTAATTTAATTTTCTCGTTTCCCGTGACTTGTCACCAAAAATGTCAACACGGCGTGATTTGCGCCGGTGAAAATGGAATAATACCTAATCGAATCTTAAAAAAGACATCAATATTTAATTTCTGTTCAATGTTTCAGACTTGTATAAAAATCCTATTTTACAGTGTTAAAAAATTAAACTGAAAAGTTTAGCTGTAAATTATGAGAAAATTAAGCTTCAATAAAATAGTGCCTATAATTTAATAATTAAATTAATATATTTCCATTTCAATACTAAAACGAAAACGAACGACAGCGTTTCGTAGCTGTTGTAATTTTTGAGATAAAAATACCTTTTGATTTGAGATTCAAATAAAAACAAATAATATCAACAGATATAAAGATAATATTTATGTAATAATATAATTAATAATAGATTATGAGAATTTTGAAACTTCTTATTTGTATTTGAAGTACAAAGCTTATAATGAAAAGAGAGTAATTTAAGTAATACAGCCGAAAAAATCTAGTTGAAATTTCTTGCATAAACAACTTCAAACGGTATTAAGTTTTTATTTGACGAATTTTATAATTATTATATGCCTCTATAGTTGATGGATGAATTTAAATAAATAAACTAGGTAATAATACCACCATTTTGATTTTAAAATAACGATGTTGCACCAAAAACTTACTAATTATGAATCCAATCACCGATTAAAAACAAATTTACAAAGTGTTTCATACTCTTTATATTTCATCTTTTTTCTGTCATCAGCATCTTGAATATAGTTGATACAATTATTTATTTTTCAATTTGAATTTTTAATATTTATCAATTGAACCATTATAAATAACTTCAAAGAAAGCAAATTAAAAACAATAATCAATCATCTTTATATAACAAATTACTTTATAAGTTCATGAATTAAAACTGGAAAAAATTTAGAACACACACTTACTTTAATGAAAGATATAAAATAAATTTCAAGTATACATATTTATATTTACTTACTGATTTATTTGAAAAATCCAATATCCAGAATGTCTATTTAAGTTACGAGATGATAAATTCAAAATTGCGTGTTTTTCCATCACTTTAAAGTATTTTTCAAATGGCATTCACAAAATCATTCCATACTAAACTTCCATCGTGAAAGAAAATGCTAATTAAACTGCTGTCTGGAACATGACAAATTCTAAATCAAAATGAAAACGATTTTGTTGCAAAGCAGAGGTCACTTCGAAAACAATAAAAATGTATAATAACTACATAAACATTTTCATATATAAAATATAAAAAAATTATCCTATTTCCGATTTAGATCTCTTTCACATTATAACTTTAGCCCGGAAAAACAGACGAAATTCAATATTCTAACAGTTTTTTCTATCCATGACAAATGATAATTGAGATCAATTGGATTGCGTCATAACTAGACACGCCCACTAATTCCAAGATGCTTATTGTCACCCAGTACATCTTTGACTTTTCTTTTTAGGCGTCTTTAAACTACAGCGCTTTTAGAAGTAATAACTTGCGCCGTTTGTCGTTTCTAGACACGTCCGGTTAGAAACAGCCAAAGAAAGATGTTTTATAAATAAAAATTTCTACGATCTCAGAACGAATGATAAAAATATCCAGTTGTTAGTGGTGTCAATTTAAAAGGATAACATTAGTAAATAAACGTTTATTAATTTTTTTATTTTAAAAGTTATAGAACTGAATTATTTAAAAAAAATTACGATTTCATTGAACAAAATGTCGATAGAAAGATATAAATTTTATATTTTTAGTAGATTGTAATAATAAAAAGCAATTTATTGCTGAAGTCAATCAGAAATTTTATCTTCAATGTACATATAAACACTTATATATGTATGCATTTATTAATATACGTGCCATGAAATAGTATATATATATATATATATATATATATATATATATATATATATATATATATATATATATATATATATATATATATATATATAATTTCATTTGTCGTGTATAAATTTGAAATAAATTAAATTTCATTTTTGTTATTTTATGTATTTCTATGTTTTTAAGGGTATAAGTTCAATGTCACAGTATTCAACTGCCTTAGAATTCGCTGTGTGTATATTGAAACGTTCTTATTCGTTGAATCTTGGATTAAGATAAAATGGAATTCTATCAAAAGAAAACAATTAACATAATAATAAATTATTCTATTGCTTAAATTTATCAGTTGCCAAGAAGACATTTGTTTGATTTTAAAAAAATGGGAATAAAATAAGACATCTTGTTATTTAATTATGTTATAAGCAATATATTATTTACTTATTCTAAACACATCTAAAATCAACATTTGTAGTCGTATATTACCAATTTTAACTAGGAAAGTCATATGTCATATTTGTACAGCATGAAGAATGTCCTCGTATAGCACAAAATAACACGATGCATTATATATTTTTCATCTCTTTAATCGATTATGTATAAAGCGACCGTATAGCATGCATATGTATGACCATTATTATCATTTCGGCAGGTGCGATCTGTGTACGTTCACAAATTAAGAAAAGTATTTCCAAAATTTGAATTTTATAAATAAAACAAAAATAAGGAAAACACTGACACCCATCCTGTCTAGCGGACAGCATGCCTGACTGCGGATAGGAAGGTCCTGGGCTCGAATCACGGTTTGGGTTTGGATGTACTTTCTCACTCTGCTTATGTCCTTTCCTTGTATAATGGTTGTAAATGGTTGCCAAGCCTATAGAGGGTACCTATGGCATGTATGTACTGAGGAAGTCGGACTCCACACCAAAATATGGTTCAGTTTGAAAATTGGAGCAGCGCACCCCATAATGTCAGCTTAGTTGGTACACGACAACGAGGAATACATTATTTTAAGTTTACTTAGAATTTCTAGTTACTTCAATTAGAATCAAAGTCTATTTTTAATTTTAATAAGAATGTAGAGAAAGAAAATGAATCTATGGTCATGCCCATGTTCTTATGGAACTCAGAGTATATTTCCCATTCCTTCTCCGTGAATGTATATATTTATTTTTAATTGTTGATTAATATTACTTAAGGAAAATAACTTGAAAACATAAACCCATTTTAATGATAAAAAAATCGTCGGTACATTGTGGCTTAAAGACAGGACCAAACTCGTCGAAGTAAATCCCAGGCCCAATCTTATGCATTGTTAAGCAACGAGTTTTAGATTGTACGTTTCTACCTAACATAATGAAGTCAGTGCTTGAATTTTTCCTGGGTTTCTTACATTTTATTACATGAATGTAATCACTATCCACCTAAAATTCATCTGGAAAACAATAAGAACTACAGGTTTAAAAGAACCAGTTTTCGCGGAAGTTACTATTTCTTTCAAACTATGATGTCCTCAACCCATAGGGCTCCAACAAATCAGAGAGGGGAAAATGTGGTAACCCCCCATTCGTTGCCCATGGCAAACAATGCTTCACTTTGCTGACTTTACACGAAGCAATGTGAAGTAATTTAGACACTATGGCTCTTTATTTATAGAATTTTTTTCCAACTTCTGAGATCAAAACTTGATATTCAAGTATTTTTAACCCCTTAAACGCGGTTTGCCCGTACAGTGTACGTGCCACCCAAAATTGGCCTCAACTGGTTTGCCCGTACGGCGTACGGGCATCGATATTTTCTCCTTTCCTTTTCTGGTTTGTCCGTATTTTTCATTATTGTAAAGAGACTATTTAGTATTAAAATTTTTCAACAGATGGCGTGGATTGTCAATGTAACTGCAATGCTTTTCATCCGGGTTTTCTTTGTAGCGAGAAAGCGGGAATTTTTCTGTGAAATTTCTGTTCTACTGAATTCAACGCTTGTGAATTTAAAACCTTGTCTTTTCTTATGGAATAAACAATGAAAATACTTCTTGTTAGATGATGAACTACATTCTGATACAGATATTTCTTCTAATTATTTGGATTGTTCGTCAAATGACACGTGTAGTGAACTCAGCTCTGTTGAAGATTTGAGTTCTGCAAAAATTTTTACCGAGGTTGATGTGAAAAATCCACCTGTTCCGTGTCCTGCCCGGATTGCGACGTAGGACTTTGCATTACACCATGCTTTAAATTGTACCATACACAAAAAGACTTCTGAACTGTTTGGAAAAGTGTAAACTTCAAAATTCACTGTAAGTATGAGAGAAATTTTTGTGTAGAATTTGTAAACCATTCTTCACTGCATGCAGAATGTACTTGAGAAAAGCAAACATTTAGGGGTTTTTGGGTTCTAAAATTGTAAAATAAAAAATGTTGTAAAATCATTAACAGTGAAAAAAAATTATTATTCTTATTCTATTAAGTATGGTACTTAATTATATGCAATAAAAAATATGCCTTTTTTTAAGCATTTCTGGTAAAAAAAAATTGACCGCTTAAAGGGTTAAGTCATGAATCATCTGTGGAGGTAGGGCAGCGTCTGTAAGTCGTAAGACCCGAGCACCAATGGTAGAAGACCGACTTAGCTCAAATGCCTGTAGGCTTTAGCTGGGTATTGTGGCCCTACCAGGAGTATACACTACCGACTTACTTCGCCTACTCCCCCACAGTGACACTCCCTCGCCACCATGAGGCAGCCTATAGGACTAAAGAGGGATATTTTTAAGTAATCACTGCAAGCGGCATGCAATTCTAGGGTCACTGTACGTGTGATAATTTATTTGTTGATGCTTACATAATTTATCCATGTTTTGAAATCTCGTGGCCAATTTCTCATAATTTAAATGTTCTTGAAAATGGTTGAGGATTATACCCAAATATATTTATAAAAATAGCAGCAGCATAGCATGCACTTCAACGACCTGAGGTGAGCCCGGTATAAAACCCTAGGAGAACCCACACCCTTGACAACAAACTGAAAGAAAGTGGAAAGAAGGAAATTAAAGAAATAATTTGGTTTATTATATCTAGTGTATCGAAGTAGGGTTATCAAGATTGGCATAAGGGTAAAATCCTAGGAGAGCCCACACCCTTGGCGACAAACTTAAAAAAAAAAAAGCGCCAAGTCAGAACGAATTTTTAAAAATAGTTTGGTTTATCATATCTATCTTATCGAAGTAGGATTACCAATATTGGCGCAAGTCACAATCGCTTACCAATATCGCCAATCAAAATCATTCGCGCCAAAGATCTGGGCTCTGCTAGGATCCAACCGGTGAGTCCAAAGTTTACCTACCGCTTCTTTCGCAATTAAATAAAAAGATCAATGTCAATCAGTCACTGTTCATGAGCTCCAGCGGCTCTGTAGTTTGAAGCCATTTCCCATAAGATCAACAAAGTGAAGTATTGCTTGACGAAAGCAGCGATTGGGAAAGTGACCTCATTCTACATGTGCGTTTCTCAACTGGATTCACTCCAAGGAGCAGTAAAATATCTCAGTGTGTTCTCGTTGGCCGATAAGTTTAATAATTCGACCCATTGGCAAAATTTTTTCACATAAATAAATTATGAAGACAAAGACCATTTTTAAAGAATAATTAGAGAATTAAAATAATTGCGTAAATTATTACGATAGATATTCAGCATTCAAGTAATCAGCGATACTTCAAGGCAGATACACTAATTGGTGTACGACACTGCAATTTATGGGTTGGGTTGAGTTGTGGCCGGAGTTTTGAAGCTCTTTGCTAAAGTTGCTTATTGCTCACATTGAAGAGGAAAGACACACAAATAGTTGATTGATTGGTATCGTATTGTTGAATTGGTCCTTACTGTTGATTGTTCATGGCTGTATCTGAGACAAAGTCGCCGGATCTAGATTAGCCCTCAGCAGACAGGTTTCATGGGATTACAACATGGTTCTTCTTGTATCAGCAGAGATAAAGGTTTTCTAATGATAGATAAGCACTAGATGACGTTTTTATGACGTATTTATCATTAGGTAAAAATATGGAAATTTTTTTCATGAATTCGCATAAAGCTCAAGTTTTCACTTTTGGATTTACAGACAGTTCGAAGATCCAAGAAAATGATAAAGCTCCTATTCCCAAGGATTTACGGAGATCATTTCTCGGGTCATTATATAAAGGGAAGGATAATAGAATATGATCAATTGTTTCAAACTCCCCACACAGACAACGGTCTGTAAGGGACATGTGGAATCTGTATAGAACAGATTTTATAGGATACAATTTATGAAAGGCGAGAAGGTACTTAATTGCCAGTCTGTTATATATTTCCAAAGGTTCTTCCTTCTCCTTATCACCAGGGGCTTTAAGACCACCTCGACAGCAGCCTTAGCTACCATCGCAGGTCTCCCACCACTTCCCATGGTAGTTGAAAAAGAAGAACTCAAAACTCAAATTCTGCAGCTTCGCAAGAATGTTGCAATTGACGGGCAGTGGTTTACACCCACCAGTTTTGAGATGCCTGTTCACAAAGACACAGTTCACCCAGTCAATAGGCTAAAAGAATACTCGAATTATCAACTTGCCGAACATCCCCTCATGCCACCATCCAATCGTTCACACAGCTGAAGAACTGCATTACTACACTGATGGTTCCAAGCATGACGCTGCAGTGGGAGCGGCCTTTGTGGTTCTCCAAGGAGACACAGAGGTACACTCAACACAGTTAAAATTGCGAACAGACAACTCGGTCTTTCAGGCTGAAGCACTGGCCTTATTATCGGCCTTAAACCATGCACTGGATGCCTCTCATTCACCAGCCACCATTTGGACAAACAGCTTGACTGTTTTAATGGCACTACGCAACCCAACTCACACATCCCCTCTTAACAATGCCATACAATGCAAACTCCACCAACAATCATCTTTTCAAATCCGTCTCTCCTGGATAAAAGCACATGCTGTAAATGTGGGAAACGAGCTGGAAGATCAAAGAGCAAAGGAAGCAGCGGTGAATGAGAATTTATTACATATCAACCAACCACTTCCACGAACCCACCTTCTGCAGTTCCTTAAGCAAAGCCTCAAACATCAATGGCAAACCAGCTGGGACGACTCTTTAACTGGGCGCCTCACACACAATATTATATCCCATGTTACAACGGACAGGCTCATCTCCAATCCAATGATCATCTTTCTTATAACAAATCATGGACCCTTCCCAGTGTACTTTCACCGATTCGGTAAAGCCTCAACCCCACTTTGCAGCTGCGCGAACGGCAGTGAAGGTAATGCACTATGTGGAACACTGCAGCTATACGGTGGGCCTCCACGTAATTTGCCATTCCTCACAATCACACATCGCTTTCATCAAGTTTATTATTGGTGATAATTTTATAGTTAAAAGAGTGATGAATATTATATCATTGCTGGTTACAAAAGGACTGGACTCATGCACCACGCCAGTATAAACCACATCACAAACACAAAATGACTCTGAACTTAACCTCTCAGATGATGATTAAAGCAAGGACAATTGCAGCACACTTCCTTAATTTTGTAAAATTCTGCTTTAATTTTCCATATCGACTGTTACACATCTTACTGTATTTAGCCTAGAATTTTGTTTTTCATGTTTTTTCTCTTATAAGTAAGAATCATTATATCTTTTCTAAACTGGATTTCTCAAATTAACGAGACTTGTTATGTCAATTCTGTACTTGTTAAACTTTTATGAATGATTCACTCTATCTCTAATATATATAACTATTTCGTCGCCTACTCTATCTTTTTTCTTTGATGTTTACCTTTGCCGATTTTCTTGGAATTATTGTATCTTATTCCGGTAATATGTGACCAAATGTTTTTTTTTTTAAGTATTTCACTTTAATGCAAATTTGTTAATCCAAATTTAAACTAAAATAGATGCTGTGGTTAATAGTAATCTCAATCACCTTTTATACTTATTTAATCTCTTCTGCTTTGATTTACACATTACTTATATTTTCATCTTTAATTTTAAATTTTTCCTCTCTTATGTACTGAAATGTAATTTGTTCAAATGAGCCTCTTTCTTTGACATGTGTCACAGCTATAGGCTTGAAAGTCCAACATTGTTTTCATTTTTAGTCCTCAACTACATAGTCGAGTCTTGGATCTCAGCGGGTGCCTGGCACATCGTGCGATGTGTTTGTTTCTCTAATTTGAAGAGGGGGTGGAACCTGATAACTGATAGGTACAGACCAAGGCCTCCTCTTCTCGTTGTTGTTGTTGTTATATATTTCCCACCATTGATCATATTATTATCTAAACTAGTAAACTACAATTGTTGTAATGTAGGTGCTGTTTTAATATCGGTTGTCGGCCGATGACACTTTAGATTTTGGGCCCATAGCTGGATATTTCGTGGACCAGCAAATATTTTTTGTGAACCGGTGTCGGTCAGAAGACTTGCAGTTGAGAAACACTCATCTACATCACTGGGTTGTGCAGCTCCGTTGGTTGGAGAGGTCTTCATGTTAATCTGTGACGTGAAGGTCCTTCCGCTGGTGTGGCATGAATGTGGAGAGGAAAGTGTCAATACAAGTGCGATCTCATCTGACCGTGGTACAAAATTCCGAGGCATAGATATTCCAAACTCTTTAAAGTAATCCGAGGGTTCGCCTGAATCGCAATGTCTGTAATCAGTATTAAAATCGGATTTAAAGAAAAAGGGTCTTCAGGAATTAAAATTTTATTTTTCATATTTTTTCAATACATTTATTAACGTTAATTTTGATTTCTTGCTCTATAGCCAAATTAGCTAATCTCAATGTAGACAATAAGTTCCAATAATAACAGATAATGTTCTATTTAGCAATATTATGATATTCACTAGCTCTTTAAGATCATATTTATAGTAACAAACAAAACTGCGCATCGGTATGTGGACACAGAAAATAAAGCATAACAATACTTCCAATGTATCGGAAGAAAGTCACAAAATACGCCGAAGACACGCTAACTAATTTGTATTTAAGTGAAAATAACCCAAGCAAAAATGAACAAATATATTTATACCGTCAGAACTACGTAAGATTTTAATAGACCTATTACTTCACGACCATTTGCATGAATAAAAATTAAAATTAATTTATCAACGTACAATTTTTTTCGACTAAGAATACAAATTATGAAATATTTACTTCCATAAAACTACGAAATAATACCAACAGATACTTTTTTTCAGTATTAAAATTTTTAAATAATGTCCATGAAATATTGTCCAATGTGTGACAAAGTTTAAATTCAGAATAACCAACTTAACAATGTAAAAATGTTTATCTGTAACTACTTGAATAACAGATACCTGACAATTTTATTATGTATAAATAATAATTTCCCAAATACCTAAAGTAAACTCAATATTTATTGAACGAATTTATTATTATTTTTAAGAAATGAATGAAATGATGGATAAACAAAACTTATTATATTCAGCATTTCACAAACTGATAATTTTAAACATCAAAAATTGTATAAGTACTATATATTTCTAATCGTATATGCTATTTAAATTTAAAACCAGCCATTTATGAAATTATTATATAAATATTACATTATTTTGTTGTTGCTGATCCCCGACTGGCGTGACAGTACCATCACACCAGCCCCATGCATCCAAAAATAGTCAGTCTCTCAAGCACCACCTCCGGTCTCAACTCCATGTCTCTTCTCTCACACCCAATGCACTGAAAAATATGAGATGGCGAGGCCTGAACCACTCGACATTTGTGGGACAGAGAGAGAAGACTTTGGTGCCAGAGACGTGTCTCTGAGCAAGCAGGTGGCCACTTCGCAGTCTTGTCAGAGCCGTTTGGCTGCATCTCTTGTGTTTACCCACTAGTGCGGAACCAGGATGCTTGCATGTGTACCATTTGTGGGTAGGAATGGTATCCCTAAAAGTAGCATTGATGGCCATCCTAACTCTAGAGGTCAGCTCTGAGGACGACAAGCAGTCTCCATTGATGATATTCTGAAGGCTTCCATCCTTGGCTAACTGATCCGCAACTTCGTTCCCATACACATTAACATGAGATGGCATCCACTGGAAGACTATGGTACTGGCTTTCAAATTAGTAAGATGATGTACTATTTTAGTTGTTGCTATGTCACCATGCCGCCACCACTGGGCCAGATGTTGTATGAAGCTTCGGCTATCACTGAGGATCCAGATATCAGAGACTATGCCCTCAGTAACACAGAAATGCAGTCACATTTTTTAGGCATTCTTTTATGTTGAAATATTATGTTAACATATTAATATGTCCATTCTAAATCTAAATTTGCTGTTTTAAAATTGAAAAGTTCACGATCGTTCGTAAAAACTGAATTATAACAACAATGATGAAACTAAACAACCTTTTCATGTACTATTTCCGAAAAGAATGCAAAACTTGATCCGTTTTTAAAATAATTTAAATTGCCCAAGTTGTCGGTGCATGCACAAAAAATTGCTGATTTTCGGCTGCTTATAACATCAATAACTTTCATTTGGCATGAAACTTGGCGAAAAAAAATAACGTTCCAATTTCAACTGCGCAGCTGTAAAAATAATCAGAAATATCATTCGATGATGAGTGTGAATTGCCGCAACTCGAGCTATGACGCCACGTAATGTTAAGTCTATGGGAGTTTTTCGCATTGGAATATCGGCAACTCTAACGTATAATAAGGGCTTTTAATACATCTTCCAAGATTTCTTTTCATTAACTAAATTTTGACCTGAACAGAAAAGCTCTGAGAAAAATCCTTGGTGCTGTAAAATAAAAATGAACTCTAAAGACGTTGACATAATTTTGAATTCCACAAATCATTTAAGGACATATGTCAGATTCATTAACATAAATTATATTAAATTTGAGGGCTACACATGTAGAATGGACCCTTTATTATTAACATTTAAAATTTTTAATCATAAACCTTAGGGAATTATAAAAATGGATAAATCCAGGTGAGATGGACGGACTGAGTCTAGGGAGAGTTTAAGATCCTTAAAGTAATTAATTAGAGATAAATTGTCAAAAATATATGAGAGTGGAAGAAAGTTCTGAGAAAGCCTTGGTTCATCAGGGGTGGGTACTTACGTTTTATCGCAACCATGCCAACCTCCAGGATAACTTGCCAAATTTACAACCTCAATGTCGCACCCATCTAAGGAGCTGAATTGGCAACCATGTGCTTCTTTTCAAATTTCCCCGCTTGCCACCTTTCTCAGATTAACCGTTCGTTGAAAATGGCAAGCTCGAATACTAAAATGCGAATCTGGGATTTACTGAATTTTGAAAAAGATGCCGTAATACTTTTACAGAAATATAACATTTAACCAGACTTAGGGAATGCACCAACTCTCACCTGATGAAGCTTTATTTTCGAAAACAGATTTTTTGGAATGCAACGTTGCAACCTGTAATCAACACGCGGGAATAAGAAGTGGTAATTAGTTTGAGGGATGCCGTATCCCGTTATTAACAGCAGTAAGACTCATGTATTGCTGGTGCAAAGAATTAACAACAATCAAATTAATTAAAAGAATTAACAAAGTCAACACTTAATTTAGCAGATAAAATAGTCATAGACTGGAATAATTATATGAGAGAGATTTGTGTTTTTCATATGGAAAGCAAAGAAAGAATGAAAATAAATGGACCTGACCGCATTGTGGAAATAGATGAAAGCTTGTTCACGAAAAGGAAAAATAATTCGGGTCGAATATTTCCAGAGCAATGGATTTCTGGAGGGGTCTGTTGAGAGACCAAACAAGCATTTTTAGCAACCGTTCCTGATAGAACTGCAGCCAGGCTTATCCAGAAACATTGTGAAAACATTGAGGAATGGAATACACTTTATTCTAACAGTTGGAGAGCGTATCAGACTGATCAATTGGCAATCGCTGGATTTAATCATTTAAGAGTAAATCACAAACATAATTTTGTCGACCTGGAAACGAGTGTGCATACCCAAAGAATGTGGGGTTTCACGAAATGGAGAAACAAGAAACATCATCTCGAGTCTTGGCAGAATTAGTAGGGCGACCAGACCAAGAACAGGATGAAAAAAAATTGATTTGATTCTGTTCTAAAAACCATTTCGCAATATTTTCCACCAAAACGTAATTGATATATCGTCAAATAAAGGTATAAGAGTTATACAAATAAAAATTACTTATTATTTTTCTTCATGTATTATTTTCTTTCCGACTGTTTTTATCACACTGTACTTTTCAACTACGCGCTCCATGTCCCGTCAGCGTACCCCGTTTTTAGAATTGGCCCGATCTTATATAACACCACCAATATGGTTGCGATAATACGTAAGTAAGTGTCGTGTCAATAGAAGGAAAATAAAATTTGTCTCCATTTTTAGTATGAGTCAAGAATCGGCAAAGCTAAAATATTAATTTTAAAAAAGTATTGAATAAGTTGTTGTTGCTGTTACTAATGACACTTGGACAAGCCAAGCTCGCTGTGTCTTGGCTATGCGAATTTAAGTAAGTAAGGGGTGTTTTTCGTTTAATCAGAGCACCACGAAGGTGAAAGTACGATCTTCGAAACCTCCGATAGATGGCACCACCAGAGGATCTACTCCCAATTTTGACAGTGATCTGAAGGGGGAGGAAAATATTGAATAAGTGCTAGTGATATATGGGATAGTTAAAGATTAACGTCAGATGCATAACTGAAATTCATATTTCCAAATTAATATTTAAGAAATAAGTAATAAAAAATAGTAGAGAGTAAATGTAAAAATATGACAGTTTTAATTGCTGACAAAATGTAATTTTCCATACGGTAAAGTGGTAAGCATTTAGCTATTTCGCCGTTTCTGAAAATATTCTTTTGTAAAAATAGTCGAACACAAATTTGACTTTTATAAATTTACAGTTCACAGTATTAAAGTTTGAATGATACAAAAAATACTTTTAATTTAATTGAATGTGCTTTTTTAAGATGCACATATCACGCGATTCGAAATTGATAAACTTTTCAATCATTGTAAAGTTTTGAACCATGATTGAGATTGTTGAAATCAACATTTGATCTGGCCTTTTTCTCAGGACTCGTAGATTTCCATGAATCAAATTCTATGAGTTTTAAGGAATTAAACTTATTTTTCTTCCAATTTCCAGGAATTCTCGACATTTAAGTTAAAGTATTTTTTATTTTATTTTAAAGATTATTTTAAAAATAATTTTTTTATTTTATTTTAAAAATTATTAATTTTTAACCAAATAATTATGTTTATGCGATATTTTTCAATTTGTAAATAATAAAAATAAATAATTGCAAAAACTAATAAGAATATTTTTTATTTAATTTAGAATTATATTTAATGATTACTTCAAAAGGCTTCAATGAATTTTCAGGTATAACAGAAAAAATTTAATTTAAATAATCTTTTATGTTACTGGAATATACTTTGTATAAAATAGAGTAATTTTAGAGTTTTTAAGAAGCTTCAATATAATTCTATTATATTCAGTGAACTTTATGCAATATAAAGAAAACAGTTAAAAAGGAATCAATTAAAATCGCATAACTATAGCAGAATATGACGATCTTGTTTCACACACATAAATCTAATACCGATCATGCCGCCACCTATTGGTAACATTAAAAACTAAAACTCAATTAAGTTTTGGGACAATTTTATTGAAAATTTTAAAAAAGTAAAACAAAAAAACTAAAAAATTTTCTAAAAAAAAAATTAATAATAAATGCATTAAGGTAAGTAAAAATTCCAGGAATAATTTACGATTTTAAAGGAATACTAGATTTTTAACTAAATTTTCAAGGAGTCAAGTCAAAATTCCAAGAGTTTCAAAAACCCTTAAAATTTTTTTTAGAATTAAAGGAGTTTCCAGGAGTTGTGCGAACCCTGCTCTGTCCGAAATTCTTAATCATATAAATGAAAGAACACGAAACCACACGTAGTTAACATGCAGAAGTACTTTTATAGGCAAGCATACTTATAAGCAATTTTTTACTGAAAAAACAAAACAATGTCCATTATTTACATCTGAAAATCTCAAATATTACAAGAAAAATAACGTGTATATGTGTGTGTGTACACTTATATAAAAATAAGATTCCGGTTATCATAATACGATTTAAGAACCTAATACATGAATCATGGTTTTGGGCAGATTTTTTTTTAATCAAGTGCATAAAGAAAAAAAATGATTAAGCCCAAATTTTTTCTCTCTTCATTATAATTTACTTTTAAAAGAAACTTCATGAAGACAATATTGTAACGAGCTTCACGGGTTCGTGTCGATTGAGAGTTGAATAAAGCAACCACTTAATGAACACAAGACTTTTATTCGTAAGAACTTCACTAAATAAACGAAATTCCCGCTGTAACAGTCACAATTATACAGCTACAATTCGTCAGATATAATAAGAAACAGCTTCCAATCACAGGTCTCAAATACCTCAGACAGAGAACAACTAGCAGTCACAACTAATCGTCTTCACTCACTGACTGACTCCACAAAACTGACTGTTTTCACAATACTGACTCTTCCATGTCGGGCTGCGGTATTTATACCGGACTTGGCGGAGAAATCTACCAATTTCGCCAAGGCTCTGGAAGCTTCTAGGCTATCTCGAAAAATATTGGTCCTAGAGCTTAGGTGATGGATGTTTCCAGAAGTATCGATTTCTCTCCAAGTCGCCAAAAATCTCGCCAACCGTCGCCAAGAATTTCGCCAACTGTCGCCAAGTCGCCAAATTATTATGAAATCCGTTTTTAAGGCCCTGCTAGACCTCCGTCGGGGAAAATCGAATCCTATGTTAATCCTATGGATAATATTTTAATGTTTCACAAGTGCTATTTTCATGATAGAAACTTCCGGTCTTTTGCAAATTACTAAAAACAGAGCTACTGTCACCTCGACGCCCATTTTTAGCGTTTAAAATTTTTTCAAATATTTTTAAAATGTCAAAATATCTCCATCCGAGTAAATTTCAACCAAATTCTAATTTCATTGAGGTTTTACAAAATTTGGTTTACAGATATTTCATTTTTTTCTTCGTACAGTTACAAAATGAACATTTTTGTTTTTTTTAAGCTAAAAATATTTTTGATTGCATTAATATTTCGATACGAATTTTTATTACAAATCAAACTCATTCTTATTTCTAAAAATCCTTCTCTGTACACAACGCCACCTATGAAACTGGAAAATGTTTAACGCCAAATTTGGCTGATTTTTCTACTTCACTACGGTAACCTAAACAAGGGGGAATTTCTGAGAAAAACTTCTCCCCATATGATTCCCGCTGTTTTAACATGTGGTTGGCAAACACTTCCAAATCGAGCAAAAAGAATTAGCTTTTCTTACTCATGAAATAGAAAAAGACATCTGGAAATATTGCATGTTAGATTTCTGTTTATTAGCGTTGGAAAAGTAGCTATGTAATGCTGTTGCTGCAAACAAAAGTAAACAAACTAGAATTTCTAGTAATAACTCTACTGATATAGATGATAATTTAATAGAAAAGATAAGCAATAGTCAAGGTAATAATCCATCTACATTTAATTCTTATGTAACTTCTAATAATATTTTGAGTAATCCTGGTAATGCAAATGTAACTAATAACCCAGTAATATCCAACATACCTTACTATGATGGTAATATGTTTAATAACAATAGTACTTGTGTTACAAATGGTAAGGATGGCTCAGATATAAATTTTGAAAATCGTATATCACATAACGTAAACGATGGTTTAACTAGTAATTGTATTTCTATTAATAATGATGTTATTACTGTCCCAAACAATATTTACTATGTAAATGCTAACAATGGTATGATTAATAGTGCAAATAATAGTCTAATAAATAGTAATTCTGTAACTGTTTCCAATGATATTGATGAAAATACTGCTTATTATAATATGCAATTTCCAATGTTAAGCTCTGGACAGGCCCCGGTGTCTACACCAATTAAAAATAAAAGAATGATTAACAGTAATAGCGACGAGGAAGGCTTTACTAGGCCCAGGAAAACAGCTAACATTAAAGCTACTCTGGCAGCCCCCCTTACTAATATTAGCAATAAATTTAATGTGTTAGACAATGCTGACTCCATTCAAGAAAACAATGCAAACACTGACCCAACTCCTTTCAGCAGTCAGCAGAAGGAAAAAATTCCACCCATCTTGGTGAAATACGAGGAAAATTTTAATGTCCTAATTAACCAGCTAAAAACAAATATTGATAAAAGCATTACTGCAAAACTCGCAGGTGAATATCTGAAGGTTTTTCCTTCTACATCTGATTCCCATAGAGCTATTACAACCTATTTAACTGACAACAATATTGAATGTCTTATTATCAAAAATAGACTTGACAAACCAACAAAGGTGGTCATTAAGGGACTCCCCCCACCACCTCTACTGATCTCATAAAAGAGGAATTGATGCTTAGAGGCTTTGATGTTGCTACTGTAACAGTCATGAGAAAGCACAGAAAGAAGGAGCCTATCCCATGCTTTCTGATCACCCTAATCACAAATGAAATTGCTCCAAAAATTTATAATTTAAAAGATCTTTTGAATTTAATAATTAAGGTCGAAAAATATGTAAACACCAGGCCGGTCCAGTGCTACAACTGTCAGGGATTTGGTCACAATTCTGCCGTTTGCTTTTTGAAGCCAAATTGTGTAAAGTGTGGAGCTAAGCATGCTTCTAGAGACTGCCCCCATCAAAAATTAGATAAACCAAAATGCTGCAACTGTGGAAATAGCCACACAGCCTCCTATGGAGGCTGCTTAGCAAACCCAGTCAACAGAAGCAAGAAAATTCAAATAACTCCTAACGCTGCTAGTAACTTTACTAAAAAAGGCCTCTCATTTGCGCAGGCCGCCAGAAATAACAACGATAAACAAGAGTCAACTCCACCTACATCGAACCCGCAAACCACAACAGACTTTAGTCAATTTGAAAACATTAATATAATTATGAAACTACTCAAAGAAGTTAACTCAATTTTTAAAGCCTTTCCTGCCCTCATGCAGGCTGTCCCAATCTTAGAACGCACTATTAATCCAACGGACAAAGTGCACATTTTACTAAAAGCCCTAAATATTAACGATACCAATAATGACAGTTAAGGAATTTAACAACATAAAAATAATGATTTGGAACGCCAATGGCATACTTACTAAACTTACTGAATTAAAAAATTTTGTGTCAAACAATCATCCTGACCTTATCCTAGTACAGGAAACCCACCTGATGAACTCTTATATGGTCAACATCCCCAATTATGCAGTGTATAGAAATGATCGAACCAGCCAGCAGGGCGGAACGGCCATATTTATAAAAACAAAAATCCCTCACTCACACATACCAACACCCAGGCTCCATTTTGCAGAAGCCACAATTATTAAACTGCATTTTTCAAATAATGGTGACATTACAGTTGCATCGCTGTATATCCCCCTAATAATCCCCCCAATGCAGCACTCTCGATGGATCTAGAAACCTTAGCTTCACTAAGCTACAAAATTATTCTAGCTGGCGACCTCAATGCCAAACACCCAAATTGGGACTGTCCCTACAAGAATAAATCTGGACGCACGATTGCCTCCCTAGTTCAAAATACTGAATTCAACATATACAGGCCAGACAAGCCAACACACTATGGACAAATACATGGGAACTACATTGACCTCATGCTGTCCAGAGGAGTCCAATCACCAATGAAACTTTCTACTGTTGAAGACCTCCAATCAGACCACTACCCGGTGTTAATCTATTATGGCCACTCCACACAACAGGGAAATGAATACCACACCACTTACCATAACTGGAATGTCTTTAGAAATGTCATTAACAACTCCCTCTCACCTAATTCATTAAGCCCCATTGTTACTGAAGATCAAATTGAAAATAAAGCAGAAGAACTAACAAAAATAATACAACAAGCTCTTGATACCAGTAAACGCCTGAAACCCACACAACCAACCAATTTTCTTCCCGAAAACATCATTAACTTAATTAAAACTAGAAATAGACTTCGCAAGCAATTTAATAGATATAAAACGACTGAATTAAAAACCCAAATAAACGCCCTTAAAAGAACCATCAAAAATGAAATTGATAAACACAACTGTAATAGCTGGAACTCCTATCTCACTAATTTAAATGTTGAAGATGGCTCCTTCTGGAGGGCAGTCAAGAAAAGAAAAACAAAGAAGGGCGTACTTCCCCCCTCATGGACGGCCCCAGAATGGCCATTACAGTACAAGAGAAAGTAGAAGCGCTTGCAAACTCCCTCGAGGATCAATTCCAAGAAAACACAACCGACGATAACACAAGTATTCGTAATGAATCCTATGTTAACTTTCTCGTTAGCTCCTACTTCCGTCACAATAATTTTACCCCCAGGATACTCAGACAATCAATGCCTCAGAGGTGGAAGAGGTTATACAAAAACTAAAACCCAAAAAGAGTCCGGGCTACGATCTTATAACTAACAAGGCGATCAAGCAAATCCCGGTTACTGCAGTATGTCTACTCACTGACATAATCAATGCCATAATTAATATTGGACATTTTCCCACACTTTGGAAAAAGGCAGTAGTCATTCCGATCTACAAACAGGGAAAAAACAGAAATCTACCCTCCAGTTACAGGCCAATATCCTTACTGCCAACGATGGCCAAAATAGCTGAAAAGTTCATTCTGAATAAACTGTTAGATTTTGATGCCCAGATGAGCATCATAATCCCTCAGCAATTTGGTTTTCGGAGGAAACTATCCACATCCCACCAATTGCTCCGGGCAGTGGAGAAGATAGCAAAAGGTATTGCTAACAAAAAATCTACTGGAGGAATTTTTCTGGACATAGAAAAAGCTTTTGACCGTGTTTGGCATCAAGGCTTACTATTCAAATTAATTACTTACAACTTCCCTCCCATTCAGATCAAACTCATAAGAAACTACCTAACTAATAGAAAATTTACCGTAAGGTTTGATAATGTTTACTCCCAGGAAAAGCCCATATTAGCAGGCGTCCCACAGGGATCACTGCTGGGCCCATTCCTATTTAATGCCTTCATCAATGATATTCCGCAGAGCCCTAATACTATGCTCTGCCTGTTTGCGGATGACACTGCCATATTAACCACAAATAGCAATCACAAAACACTACACCAACACTTATCAGAACACCTGAAGGTAATAGAAGAATGGCTTGTTAAATGGAAAATAAAGGTAAATCCGACCAAGTCCCAGGCAGTTCTTTTCACAAGAAAAATGTTACCGTGTGAAAAGGTCAAATTAGCGGGAAGAGAAATTCCCTGGGCTAGTAGGGTTGATTACCTTGGACTCACTATTGACAGGAGACTAACGTGGAAAGCCCATATTACTAAAATCAAAAATAAATTCATAGCAGCTAAAACTACCCTTTATCCACTGCTAGCCCCCAAGTCAAAACTCTCGCTAACAAATAAACTCCTAATATATAAAGCCTACCTCAGACCGATAATAACCTATGCTGCTCCAATCTGGGGAGGAGCAGCTGATTCAAATATCAAAGTCTTAGAAGCTCAGCAAAGCAAAATACTTAGACTTATTACTAACTCAGAGTTTTACTTTAGAAACCACCAAATAAGAGAGAACTTGGGAATTCTGCCTCTAGCCCGCTACCTTAAATTTCTTGCATTTAATTTCTACCATAAATTATACACAATCAACAATAGTGAGATTCAGGGTATTGAACTTTACAGTCCTTATGACCTAACGCATTTCCATAGGCCCAGAGCAGTGTTGAGAGTAAAACCTCTCACCAATATCTCCATTTATTCAAATAATTCCAAACGGAAAAGAAAGAAGAATAATAATTAATGGAAATCATATCTCTACCTAAATAAAATCTTGTGAACCACATTGTAAATAAATCGTGTGGAACCTGTAAATATCTCAGTTTTATGTAATCTTAAACAACTATGGATATGTATCATTCTTTGTCCTCCGTTGTAAATATTCTAACGGTACTATCAAGAATTATTGTCATCAACCTGTGTTTTTTTTTTCTTTGTAACTCCTTGGTAAATATTTTAACGGAATCTGTGTGCTTCAAAGAATTATTGTAATCATCCTGTGTATTCTCCTTATATTTTCCTTCGTAAAAAATTTTATATGGATTTTATGTGTACAAAGAATTATTGTCATCATCTAAGTGTCTATTACTAGGATTACTCAATTACTTAGTCCAAAAACACAAGTCATGCAGAGTGCATCCAGTGGGAGCACTTACCTCAATAGTTTTGTATTATTCATTATTGTATCTTTATTTCTGATTTTTTAATCACCAGGCCAAGACTATCCAAGGACTCCAATTCTTTAGAAAACGAGGTACATGGCCGGAAGGCTACAGACCTCCCTCAATTCCAGACAAAAAAAAAAAAAAAAAAAAAAAGTAGCTATGAAGTGGATCTAGTTAATAATTCCCGAGTTAATGTTAGGTTCCTAGCCTAAATGGCCATGTACCTTCTGTTCCTAAGAAATTTTTCTACACCTAAATTTAGTTGAGATTAACATAAAGATTTCAAAACATAAGGTTATTTAAACACAAAAGATTAAGAAAATATTTTGCTTAGGTTAAAGTGCTCCCAACGAGAATTCTTTGCATGAGATTGAATAAACATAAAAAAGAAAAATTTGAATACACATTACAAACAAAAACGCAAAAAAAAAAAAAAAAAAAATTAATTACAGTTATATACATAGTAACAGTATTGATA
Source organism: Latrodectus hesperus (assembly GCA_037975125.1). Classification (NCBI taxonomy): domain Eukaryota; kingdom Metazoa; phylum Arthropoda; class Arachnida; order Araneae; family Theridiidae; genus Latrodectus; species Latrodectus hesperus. Next base: position 15,113 of record JAJQOW010001387.1, on the reverse strand, counting down.
TAACTATATAAAGACAAAATATTTTTTTATTCTATTATATATGCATATATATAAATACAATTTCTTTCCTTTTCTGTATTTTATTTTATTTTAAGTATAAGAAGAAGAAATTATTCATTTCTACTTTTTGGGAGGCGAATAGTTTTTTACTTTTTGGGAACAAATAGAATTTTTGGGATGCGTTTGAATGTGGTTTAGCCCGCAGAACCACCCTTGGTCTGTGGAAATTGGAAAGTTCAGAGGGACTGTAGTTTTCAATTGCTTGAATTTCAGAGTTATGAATTTCATAAAGATTGTAAAAGTAGCTATGATATGTACTTTTAAATCAACTTTGTTTATTTTCATTATAGTAAATTTTAAAAATGAAATATTATAAACTGTTTTGTGTTACCTTGTTCAATTATATTATATACTACGATTTTGAAATAAGACAGAATAATACGAATATTTATTTTCAACTTATTTCATGAAAAAAAATACTCTATAAGGTATGATTAATAAGCATACGATACCAGCATACTAAAATATTGCGTCTGATAAGAAATTAAACATTTTAAATTTGAAAAACTATATATATCTTTGAAAAAAATTGGGTTTGTAGTAAAACTTCAGCGGAAAAACATAAAAGCATTTCAATAACCAAACGAATGATAACAATACATTACAACACACTACAATACAGATGACATCAATGCTCTTAGGGGAATCATTTTATGCTCACGAAATTTATTTGAGAAGAATATTGTCCTGAGCAACGCAAATGATATTATTTTTGACAAAAAAGGAATAAAAGTAATAAAATATCAAAAGAATGAATAAATATCCTGAAGGCGATATAAAATATGTAACTGAAGTTATAGTATTGATGTTCGAGAAGAAATGCTTGAGAGAGAATATCAGGAAGTAAATTGAGAATCAATTAGATATGCTCAACGTGACTAGTCTAGAAATTGTGCTATAGCGGACTCTTCTTGTGCTATAGCGGAAAAAAGAAACTTGGAACCCAAAAGTCACAAATGTTCTAAGAATTGGAATGGCAGTTCATCTGGCATGGAAGCTGACATAATTGTTGAAGGTTTCTGCCACAGTTTAAATATGTACGGCTTAAAATATGCCACTATGATAGGTGATGGAGATAGTAACGTATATAAAAAAATATTAGATACTAGACCCTACGACGATTTGGAAGTCGAAAAAATAGAGTGTAAGAATCATTTGCTTAGAAATATGTGTAATAAATTAAAAGAAGTAGCAAAAAACATAAAATCGGGTTATAATATAAATAACAGGAAACTGCTAGGGAAAAATATTTTAAGAATCAGGAAAGATGTGGTAGCCAGTGCCAGTCATTGGCGCAAAGAACTGCTAACCTTTGATCAAAAAATAGTTAATTTAAAAACAGATATAATAAATATCCCAAATCATGTGTTTGGAAATCATGAAACATGCAAAAAGTATTTTTGTAAGGAAAATGGTAAAAAAAGTGATCTTCAGCCCCTTAAAAGCGATGGTATTTTATATAAAATATTAGAAATTTTAGAGTCCTTAGCCCTGCATGCAAAAGGTTTGCCATTTGGTCCCCAAAAGGAATTAAAACTGAACATATTTTTAGAGATGATGTATTTTGGGAGACACAAATGAAAACTTAATTAAATAATTTTTATTCTGACTGTCTTTTGCCAGAACTAATCGATCCACGTTATCCTAGATCAATGGACATACGAAATCCCACTTATATAATTGAGGAGAAAACAAAAAAAAGACAAAAAAGATGAAAAATTAAAATCCAAAAAAATAAAAGTTTAACTATACGAATTTGTATGTTTGTGTTTGTATTTAGTTTTTGTGAGTGTTTATATATATATATATTTAGTTTCTGTTTTTTCTTCATGAAATGTGAATTGCTCAAGCATTTCTTTATTTTATTAACAGATTTATTTTAATTACTATTTTACATCATATATATTTCAAGGTACTAACTAAATTTCCCATGTGCTCATGAAATTGTATTATATTTTACTCGTATTACTATGAAATTATAATTTTTCTCGTATGCTATAAGTTGTATTTGCATTTGATTATTTGTTGACAAATAAACCTAATTTATGAAATTGTATTATATTTTACTCGTATTACTATGAAATTATATTTTTCTCGTATGCTATAAGTTGCATTTGCATTTGATTATTTGTTGACAAATATAATCCTAATTTATATTTCTCACAATTTTTTACTAAACTTATTTTAATCTAATTTACCTGTGTTTTTTATATGGCATATTTAATGCTAATCTAATTTTGTTTTTATCAAGCCAGGGGAAAATATCTAGTAAAATAATTGAAGAGTTTTAAAATCTTCAGAATTAAAATATATTTCACAACACATTTTACACCAGAATATTAACTTTTTAAAAAACGTGTACTTCTAATTATAACTTAGTTAATTTTATTTATATAGAGGAATAAAGTTAGGGACTTGTGATATGAAAGATAAGAGATGAATCTCTCTTTCAAGCTCTAAGTAATTCTAATTATATAAAAATAGATGTAATGATTATTATATAAATAATTACAGGTACAATATTTTTATGAAAATTACGATACGATTATATATATATATATATATATATATATATATATATATATAGATAGATAGATAGATAGATAGATAGACAATCGTAACGTTATTTTCATAAAAATATATATTGTAACTGAAATTATTTATATAATTTATCATTTCATCTAGTTTTATATAATTAGAATATGTATATGTGTGTGTGTTAGTTTTAAAAAAAACTTGAAAAAAATTAAATATTTTTACATTGAGTTAGTTTTGAAAATAATAGTTTTTAATTATTTGTTGCATTCAATGGATCAAGTCTCATAAAATTAAATTCAACCAAGGCACTTAAAAAAATATTTTTAATCATTCATATAGTATTTTAGGTTTGATTTGAATTCTGATAATTTTTGACCATTTAATTAGTAACTGTAAAATCACTCAACATCCGCAATTTGTCTTCATATTTTTTAGTGCGAATAATAAAAGCCGAACTCTAAAATATAAATAAATAATATTTTCTTTAGAATCACTGGCAGTTAATTTTCTATAAGACAGTAACACGTATTTCCGGTGTCAGTTCGTTCAGCATTTGTACTGGCCCATTTTCCCTCACCCCTATTCTAAGAACCCTGAGGGTAATTTGAGGTTTAACATCTGTTAGGAGCAAATTTAAAATTCGCGTTTTGGCTATTTTTATGGCGTTAGTGCTTTAATTTTTCACGATATAACGCGCCAAATCTGGCAGACTCGCTAACTTCGAAGGATTGATTGACAAGCAATTTCAACCAATAATATTGTTTTGGATACTCCCCTCGACAAGCTTTGAGAACTAACACCAGATGGGGCGACAAGACAACGGGAGTTCTCACGTAGGTCTGGAGGAGCCTTAAACTACAATACGTCTAAATACCGCAATTTTTGCCCAAAATGTGAGAATTTTCGATCTGTCTGAGATATTTTAAGACAAATATAATCATTATTTATAAATTTGTAACATTGCCCCCTCTCAAGGACTGCACGTCCCGGGCAGTACAATCCCCTGATAGGGGGCCAAATTTAATGTAAGAGAATTTACATTTCAAAAGGATACAGAGCACATTACATACACAAGCAACTAAAAATACAAGAAAATAGAAAAGATTGAAATTATCTATACTATTTACAAAGAGACCATGGTCTACTAATTTTTACTCTACATTACGATAAGGAGCTAATCTATCATAATGTACTACCTTTGGTTTTGAAGAAGATGATTTCCTTATACGAACCACGACGTCGTTCAGTCTTTTTAGGACTGTGTAGGGACCTTCCCAGTTGGCTTGCAACTTTGGAGAAAGTCCTTTACGTCAAATCGGGTTCCACAACCAAACTTTGTCACCTTCTTGAAATTCATGTCCTGTCGCTCTTGTGTCATACCTTGTCTTCATTCTTTCGGTCGTCAGGTTGATTCGGTCTCGAGCGAAGTTATGGACATTTTCAAGACGTGCCTGAAGGTCTCGAAGGTATTCCTCTGGCGATGAAGATGTATCCGGTGGACGACCAAACTGAAGATCACAAGGGAGACGAAGTTCGCGACCAAAGAGCATCTGTGAAGGAGTATATCCGGTAGTCTCATGGACAGTACTGCGATATGCAAGCAGAAACAGCGGTAACTTCAAATCCTAATTTTGCTGATTTCTGGAAACCATAAGTGAGAGATTATTCAAGATAGTTCTGTTAAATCTCTCTACCATGCCGTCCGATTGTGGGTGTAGTGGCGTGGTCTGCGTCTTGTCTATTCCGAGAATTTGACACATCCCTTTAAACACAACAGAGGTGAAATTTGTCCCTTGATCAGAATGGATTTGTAAGGGTGTGCCGAATCTGGAAACCCATTGATGCACTAGAACCTCGGCTACTGTAATCGCCTCTTGATCGGGGATTGCAAACGCTTCAGGCCACTTAGTAAAGTAGTCCATGACAACTAGTATGTATTTGTTGCCATTTGAAGATCGTGGTAAAGGACCCAAAATGTCTAATGCTATTCGCTCAAAAGGTGCTCCTACGTTGTACCGCTGCAACCTTCCTCGGCTACGTTTCTTTGGTCCCTTACGTGCCGCACAGTCATCACAAGATTGACACCATTTCTCTACATCTTGTCTAGTTTTGCTCCAATAGAAGCGTTCTCGAACCTTCTGTAGAGTTTTCATCACTCCAAAGTGGCCTCCAGTTGAACTACTATGCAATTCTTTCAAAACATCTGAAATTCTTGATTTTGGAAGAACAAGCTGCCATTTGAAATTACGTCCATCATCGGACTCCCATTTCCTGTATAAGACACCATTTCTTATATGGAGTGAGTCCCAAAGAGCCCAATATTGCATAGTAGCAGGACTGTAGGTGGAGATATCCTGCCAACTTGGTTTCATACTGGAAGATTCTTTTAATTCTAAAATTGGATTTATATCTGGGTCTTCTTTTTGAGCTTCTCTAAGTCCTTTATCACTCCATGGGTCTGGTTTCGGTGGAGGTGAAACAGTAGCTTGGCGTACCGAAAGATTTACTAACTGATAGTTCTTCTCTACTCTCGAACAATATCGGCAGCTTTCATTGCACGGTTTCCTTGATAGGGCATCAGCATTTCCATGAAGAGTTCCTTTGCGATGACGTATTTCAAAGTCAAACTCCTGGAGTCGTTGAATCCATCTGGCTACCTGTCCTTCCGGATTTTTAAATTTTAAAAGCTATGTTAAGAATGCGTGATTAGTCTAGAGCAAGAACATCTTTCCGTAGAGATAATGATGGAAAGTTCTATGGCTTTAACGATTGCCAGCAATTCCTTCCTGGTTGTACAGTAATTCCGCTCTGGTTTCGATAGACATTTACTCCAATAAGCAATGACATATTCTTTATCATCAATTTCTTGCGACAAAAGAGCTCCGATATTTTCGTTGCTGGCATCCGTATCTAAAATGAATAATTTTTCGGGCTGGGGATATGCAAGAACGGGCGAAGATGTCAACGCCTCCTTCAGTTGTTTAAAAGCTTTCTCACATTCATCTGTCCATAGAAATCTCTGTTTAACTTCTGTCAACTTGTGAAGAGGCCTGGCAATACTCGAAAAACCCTTAACAAATTTCCTGTAATATGTGCATAGTCCAAGAAAACTTCTTAATTGGTGGACATCTTTTGGACGACTCCAGTCCTTAACTGCGGAGATCTTTTCAGGATCTGTTCTTACACCTTCAGCAGATTTAATGTGTCCCAGATAGCTTACTTCACGTCGGAATAAATTACATTTGCAAGGATTCAGCTTCAGGTTGGCCATTTTTAATTTTTCCAGCACCTTTCGGATGTTTCTTAAATGGTCTTCGAATGTGCGCCCTACAATAATGATATCGTCCAAATATACCAAACAGGCTTCGTAGGAAAGTCCTCGTAATATTGTCTCATCAGGCGCTCAAACGTTGCAGATGCATTGCAAAGCCCAAATGGCATAACCTTGAACTGCCAAAGTCCTTGTCCTGTGGTGAATGCAGTCTTTTCTCGATCCTCAGGATGTATCTCTACTTGCCAATAACCATTCTTGAGATCCAAAGTCGAAAACAATTGTTTTCCGGATAAAGCATCAAGTGTATCGTCAATCCTAGGAAGAGGGTAACTATCTTTCTTAGTGATGTTGTTTAACCGACGATAATCAACGCAGAATCGGGTAGAACCATCTTTCTTCCGAACTAAAACAATAGGCGAAGCCCAAGGACTCTCTGATGGCTCAATAATGTCATTCTGCTGCATTTCCATCGGAAGATTATCCACCTCTTCCTGCTTAGCGAATGGCAATCTTCTCGGATGTTGTTTAATGGGTGGATGATTTCCTGTATTGATTCGGTGCTGCGTCAATTTGGTTCGCCCAACATCATCTGATTTCTTGGAAAAGAGATCTCCGAATTCTAATAATAGATTTCTTGCAGCATTCCTTTGTTTATCATCTAACGCTGCATTCTGAAGGAGTTCATTAATTAGAGTGTCAGGAGGCTCAGATAGTGTGGTTTGACAATTTCGGTTAATACAGGTCACTGGAGTGCAAGTCGCCAGCACTTCTCCTTCTTTTATTAGTTTTACCTTATTGCTTAGATTAGCAACTCTTACCGGGATTACATTTCGTGAAAGGTCGACGAGGGAAGAAGCCACTAGTACTCCTTTAACGCTATTGTCGGAATCTGGATATTCAGTCAATCCATAATGAAAATTATTATCTTCCGAAAGAGCTCCGGAAACTATTGTCTCAGTTCTTGGTGGTAATGTTATTTCACTCTTTGCAGTTATATGATGGACTGTTTTAATATCTGAATATTTCGTCTTAAAAATCGCTATCTCTTCAGAACATGAATGTAGTTCATTATTTTTAAAGTCTAACTTGAAATTGTTTTCTTTGAGGAAATCCAATCCGAGAATAAATTCGTCATTTATATCAGCGACATATGCCATATGATGGTACATGGCATTACCAAATGCAATGTTTAGATTGACTTTTCCATGCACTTTAATCTTATCACCTGTCACAGTTTGGAGGGTAATGCAGGGCGGCGTCCAGATGAGTTTCTCACCAAGTTTGCGAGCCAAATCTGTCCTAATGATAGTTACGTTGGCTCCAGTATCGATTATCATTCTGCAGGGAACTTCGTTGACATGTCCCATAACGAAAAGTCCGTTGTCGCCGCTACTTACGGAAGAAATATGAAACAATTTGAAATGGGGCTTCTGACTCTCTGGACATCTCCGCCCCGCGAGATGGCCACATATTAGTTTCCCAGCTGTGGTGGAAGATCATTTCCACCATCTTTTCGTTTCGGGCAGTCTCTCTGAACGTGTCCGACTGCACCGCAAGTCCAACACTGAATTTTCGTGTTTCTGCCACCTTTACTCATTTCTAAGTTACGGAATTTTCGCCGCAGATCTTCGATTTGCTTTCTGAGATCATAGTCCGTATCAGTAGTAGAGACGGCTCTGATTGAGTGCCGGTCTTTACGCGCGGCCTGCTGGGCAGCCTCTATCTTATGTGCATAGACTAGGGCAGATCCAATATCTTTGACATCGGCGAGTCTAAGTGTTTTCTGTATTTCCGGATCCCTCACACTATCGATGAAGTGATGGAGAGCCAGATCTTGACGTGTCTCAGCTGGGCAGTCCGAAAATGCTAGATGGGAAAGTCGCTGAATATCGGCAGCCAATTCTTGCAGACTTTCACCCGCTTTTTGATAGCGGGACTTTAACTGTAGTCTGCTATATTCCTTAGTGCACATATCTCCAAACCACAGCTCAAGCGCACTCGATAGGGCTTGGAAATCGTGCCTCTGCTCCTCCGGAAGCGTCTCGAGGATGTCAGCCGTGTCTCCTCTTAAAGAAGGCGCCAGGTGAAAAGCTTGGGCTCGGGGATTCCATCCATTAGCTTCCGCTACCATCATAAACTGGATCTTGTATACTTGCCAGGATGATTTCCCATCAAATGTTGAGAGTTTAATATTGGCTAGGGAAGGCACAAATGCTACGTTGGGTTCCTCATGTTTGTTTGACATTTGCTTCTCCAAGCTTTCAATCTTCTTATTCATATTGTCTAATGCTTCTTCAACGTTTTCTTCTATCTCCAGAACTTTTGTTTCAACTGAAGTTACCTTATCTTCCATTGCATTCATCTTCTCCTGAATGATGTTGGAGAATTCTTCTTTAACACTTACAATGTCCTTCTTAAGTTCCTTTTTAAGTTCCTCCTGTCCAGATTTTATCTCTTTCATCATCTCGGTTTTAATCTCTTCTTGTCCAGCTTTCATCTCTTCTTGTCCAGCTTTCATCTCCTCCTGTCCGGATTTTATCTCTTTAATCATCTCGGTTTTAATCTCTTCTTGTCCAGCTTTCATCTCTTCTTGTCTAGCTTTCATCTCAGCTATCTGCTCCGCTAATTTTTCGAGAAGACTTTTCATTAAATCCATATCCATTTTTCTTGTGACACGCTGCATCAACTCTTCAACCCCGATTCTGACACCAGTTGTACCGAGCTTCACGGGTTCGTGTCGATTGAGAGTTGAATAAAGCAACCACTTAATGAACACAAGACTTTTATTCGTAAGAACTTCACTAAATAAACGAAATTCCCGCTGTAACAGTCACAATTATACAGCTACAATTCGTCAGATATAATAAGAAACAGCTTCCAATCACAGGTCTCAAATACCTCAGACAGAGAACAACTAGCAGTCACAACTAATCGTCTTCACTCACTGACTGTCTTCACAAAACTGACTGTTTTCACAATTCTGACTCTTCCATGTCGGGCTGCGGTATTTATACCGGACTTGGCGGAGAAATCTACCAATTTCGCCAAGGCTCTGGAAGCTTCTAGGCTATCTCGAAAAATATTGGTCCTAGAGCTTAGGTGATGGATGTTTCCAGAAGTATCGATTTCTCGCCAAGTCGCCAAAAATCTCGCCAACCGTCGCCAAGAATTTCGCCAAATTATTATGAAATCCGTTTTTAAACTACAATACGTCTAAATACCGCAATTTTTGCCCAAAATGTGAGAATTTTCGATCTGTCTGAGATATTTTAAGACAAATATAATCATTATTTATAAATTTGTAACAATATTATCCATTTAGATTATTGTTACCAAACAATACCTTGCTGTTGATACGACGATTTTGATTAGATAGGTTTGTATTGTTCACCAATAATTTTTTTTTTGCATACGAGGGCCGCCGCCACCTACAGTTTAAAATAGACCTCAAACAACTACAAGCATCCAAGTTCGAGATGGGATTTGAACATAGGAATCGTTGAATAGTAGGCCAGCACGCAAAATATTCGGTTGCTAGCTAGACCACTCTTGTGTAGAAGAGATCGGTTATTGTGTCCAAAAGGTATCAAGTTCGATACAACCCAATCGATGACAAGCATATTAACCGACTCAGCGTCTCAGAAAATTTCAAGAATCTGCGAAAATCGTTCCACTGCCCCTTTCCTAAACTATACAAAAATCGTCGACTGTTTCCCATTCTAATTGGGAACATTTCCTACCCCCTGAAAACTGTCACATCGCTCAATTTAGAGGGAGGGGATGTCACTTACTACTAACTACCCTATCTAGGGTTGTATGTATTTGCCAGAAAGAATTGTACATCCCAATAAAAGTCGTTAAAACGAAAACGCATATCTTTTTTTTTGTATAAAACTTAAAAAGCAAAAATTATTAATAAATAACTGTTTTTTGTAGAGTTGAAAATGATTGAAGATATTCATCAGTGTTTTTAGGTTGACTTGGTAAATAAAATGAAATTTAAAGAAAAACGGTATCCACAAATTATGATGTTTTAGATTTCTTACACAGTTTAATTAAGAAAGTTGCTTGCCACATTTTCTTGTATAATTATTATTTTCTGTAAAATGGAAATTTCTCTTTTTGAATGAGACACAGAAGCTTTTCAAATTTTTGTTACAGTAAGATAAGATAATGTTAGCAAAAATACATTTTCTCACATTATATTTTTCTTAACACAAACTAATTTTTACTTTATATGAATACATCTATGTAGTAATTAGTGTGGTGTTTATATGAAAATAATAGGCTTAATTATTTTTCAATTTTTATAATGTTATTTTCAAAAACATTAATTAAAGCTTTTTAATTTATTCATCCATAAATGTTTTGAGTTTAAATAATTAAACATAACATTAGAAAATTTTCATAACATTGTGAATAAATCTGTGTAATGTTCTTGGTTTATACTATATCTGAAACATTACTCTCACTGTATATTTAAATATTTGGAAATGTTTTTTATCCCAAAAAAATTAAATATTTACAAAAAAAGGATTAATTTTCATTTCTGTATTAATGTATATGAAATAAAACTATTTAATGCAAAATACATGTAGATAAACTTGCATTAACATTGTTCTGTATAAGAAATTTTAACACATTATATTTGCTGATTGTGTACTTTCTTAATTATGATATTTCTTATATATTTACATTCTAAAGCAATATTATAAAATCATTTATTACTTTTACAATTTTTTTCTTTCATATTAAAAAAACATAATTTAGATATTTTTAACAAGATATGTATTAAATTAAAGTTGTATTTTAATCGAAAATAATTCCAAGTGATGGACGAAAAATAAATTGCCTAAAACACATTATTTGTTAAGTATTCAATATACTTATTCTCATTAACTCAAAATAATATTTTATTATTATGAAGCAATCTGGTGCAATAAAAAATGAATTCGAAACTCAAAAGAATTTAAATAAATTCTTTTCAGTATATGTGACAAACTTTTTTTAGAAAGCTTTTCCTAAGCACCTCTTCCTTTTTCCTAAGCACTTTAAATTATTTGAAAGAGGAAGAGAGATTATTGTGTGCTGTCCTTATTATATATTTACTTTCATCTGGAAATACATTTTTCTCAATTCTTGGAGTTAAGCACTTTGATAGACCTCATAGTGATTTGAAATATATATACTGCTATTTAGTAATTTATACTAATAGAAGAGTTGGTAGTAAAAGATCAAGCTCAGAGGATATGTAACATGAAGGCGAACAATTGATATCATTGAACGATGAAAAAAGTTAGCAATGTACTTCAAGCAACGTTATGAAGTCTCATTTATTCCATTTTAAAAGTTACAGAAGTAGAAATTTTATAATTATTTAATGCAAGTAAATAAATATTTTTCAAACCCTTTCAATATTATAATGCTTTCAGCACACATAGCAAGGCTGATTTAGATTATTTATACGTTTCTATAATTCAACAGTCTAAATGAATTAGAAATATATAAAAATTATTAATTTACTTAATTTTTTTAGCAGAACTAAAAATATATATTACTTATGCTCTTTTTTCATAGATAAATTTTGTAGTTTTATTTAAAAGCGTTAAAGCCCAAATTTATTTGCTAAATTAATTTTTTCTACTCGTAACTGAACAAGATAAAATATCACTTGTAACAATACATGAAAATTAACTTCATTTGTCAATCTGAATTGAAATATATATCAGTGCATGTACTAATAAGAAGCTTAAACTGTTACATTTAATTTATTTCAATATAAATGGAATATTTGGTTTCACAAGTGCATTACTCGAGTTATTTTTTAAATATTAATCTAGCGTTTATGAACTGAACTTTATGTATAATTATAAATAAAAACAAAAGAATCTTTACAACTTAATTTGGCAAAATTACTGTACGAAAGAAACTTATAAATTTATAACGAGTTTCTATTGACTTATATTTAATTTTACATTATATAATATATAATAAAATGCTAAGAGGCTATTATTATTCCATTTTAAAAATATATCATGAAAAGTTCTTGCATTGGTAATATTTTATTGTATTACAAATTGCAAAATCTTTATATAATTATTATATACCTCTACTTTATAAAGTTTCCTAATTAAAGAGACTTTATCTATAATTGAGAATTGTTAAGATTCTTTGCAAATTTTTCTTTTTTTAATTGATTAGAGACTTGTTTTATTGTCATGCATAAAAAATATTCCAGTTTTATTTTTTATTAAAAAAAATATCTTTTCTTTAAATAGGAAACTATATACAATATAATTTTAAAATATTTTTTATGCTTTGTTTTTAGGATTTGATTCATTAGATTTTTGATTTGAATTTTTAAATTTACAAAACTGACTGGAAAGAATTTATTGATTTACTTATGATTTTTATTGATCTAAATTTCCAAAAATACTTTTGAATGTAATGTGCTCTGTTATGTAAGTTCTTAGTTATTATAAAAGTAGAACATTATCATCAATTTGTGGCAATGATTCATGGCGAGAAAGCAATTTCTCATCTGTTTAGAATAATCAGAAAGTTTTATTTACATGAGTAAACATCATCCCCTTTCATTCTTTCCCTGACTAACAGGAAACATGCTTAAATCGTAAAGGAAGTCACACATGAATAGTTTTCTTCCTGGAAACAAACTCCTCTCACGTATATAAGAATCCGTTTGAAATAGTATTGTCGAATACTTATAAAAATTTTAGAAAAAATAATTTTAGCCTTCAATATTTAACTGTCTTGATCATTAAATTCGGAAAGGCTTAATGAAATTTATTCACAGTAAAGATTAAATGAATACATATAATTAAAAATAAAAACAAAAGAATATTATTTAATTTAGCAAAAGCACCAGATTTATATAAAGAAAATTGATAATACTGTATTGCTTTCTATTGACTTTTCAATTCACGTAAAATAATACATAACAATATACCAATAATTCTTTCTTTTTTCTTTATAAGAAAGTATTTTTATACAAAATGGTGCTGCATTCGCAACATAATATTACGCGCTTGTGCGAATGAAAAACATTTATAAATTATAACATTTTTATATAGTCGCTTAATTAAATAGATTTTGTAGATAATATAGCATCTTAATTTAAAATTTGAATTTTGATTAAGAGATATAAATTTTCTTAGTGCATTTATTCTTTCTTTTACTGATTAGACACTTATTTTACAGTCATTCCTAACTAAAACTTATTTCAATTATATTTTAAATGAATTTATTTATATTTTTCATTAATATGATTTTAATGACCCAATAACTCGTAAGTGGAATATACCATTTTATGTTTAAAAGATAAATTTTGAAAATTAATTTTTAATTCAAATAAGAAGAGTAAAGCAATTGTTTCACGATTTTACAACAAGTAATTCTCTGGTTAAGATTATTAAATTTAAAAATTCATTTTATATCTAATATGGATCTCTTTAAAGATAATTATCTGTAGAAAAGAAGTTTATTTAAAAAAAGTTTATTTGAAATATATATAATGCGTTTATTATATTTTTAAATTTAGATAACAAAATCAATCGTATATGTAATATACCATTTTATGCTTCAAAGATAAACCAGAAAAAATAATTTTTAATAAAAATAAGAAGAGTAAAGTAAATATATAACCACATTTTACAACAAGAAATTCTCTGGTTAAGATTATTATATTTAAAAATTCTTTTATACCTAATATGGATCGCGTTAAAATATAATTATTTGTAAAACTAACGTATTAATAATTTGCTTATTTTAAAAATAAATTTGGTAATAAAATAATTATTTTCTGTAGGTTAAAAATTTAATTGCTTAGATTGTAGCAAATGATTTCGATTCACTAATACGCTATTTCGATAGGATCATTCCATTTCACACACCTTCTAAAGTAAAAGAGCTAAAAATATTTTCTGCATTAAAAAGTTTAGCTCATCTTTAAATATAAAACTCCATTATTTTGCTTCTGAATAGTTTACTGTTTAAAAATTTGATTATTTATATTCCTCATAAATCTCCTTTGTTTTAAATCTGCAATAAATTTCTAGTAAGGAATTTTATTTTATTAAATATTATCGTTACGTCATCTAGAAAAATTATTACATGTATGCAAATAAAAAATATATGTAGAATAAAATGATTTTCACAGCAGAACAATGCTAATATCAGAAATATTGTAGTTTATTTTTTAATCGAGAAAATTTCTAATATAGTAAAATTTTTAAGAAATAGTATCTTTTTAATATTGATATATTAAAATAATGACTTTATATGGAGCAACAGTAAATAGCGTTGATATATTTTTCAATAAAAAGAAATAACACACGTATAACATTCTTGGCTTCACACTTATGAGACAATCATGTTATACTATTGCCTTAAGATGATACTTCAGTTTTATTATCAACATTTGAAGTGTATGTAAAAAGAAATTATAGTAACAACAAAATAAAAAGCAATATTCAGTGCGTAAACAAACTTATTAGTAAATTTTTTCCTAATGCACAAAAATAAAAGCGCAAATTAAATGAATTTTAGTCATTAAGGTAAATGTTATTTATTATGGACGACATATCAATTTGACTATAACAGCCATGAGCTCTTTCACTGGAAATTAAATAATTTCCATTTACGAAATTTATTAGTTTATTTCAGTCATAACAAGTCGATAAAAAATACCGTCAAAAACAATAAAAACTGAATTAAATTAACTAAGATGTATGAAATAATTAGCATAAGCAGGAAAATTATTAAAATTGATCTTAGAAAAGAAGGCAAGCTCGTTATTAATTTAAAAGGACATATGGATTTAAAATTTTTGTGTAATAAAATCGTCTAATTCAACTAGCTTAGGAACTAAAATTAAAAATAATAATAATCTATAAACTTGCATTTTATTTCTAAAGCAACAAATTTATAGACTATTAAATTTTAATGTTGAATCTTGGCGGAAAAAAAATCAGTATTTTAGATATTTGGCGTAAAACCCAGGCTGAGTTGTAGTTTTCAAAGAAAAGTCTCCAAGGTGTAGGGTTTGAGTGATTAAGACCGATCAATCAAACCACCGATTAGGGGAAAGCAAAAATAAGTGGTTTCTACTATGCGAAAATATACGTCGCGGCCGCTTTCGGTGAAAACTCTGCGACGTATCTATGCCGACGCAGGCCGCTTTTCAACCAGTTTATTGCGACGTAACAGATACGTCGCGGACGCT
>JAJQOW010001386.1:0-51446 GCA_037975125.1 Latrodectus hesperus | reverse complement strand
AATTCTAAATTACATGGTTTAAAACATGTAAATTACATGCTGCTGAAAAATTCCAGAGCAATGTCTTTCTTAAAAATTAAATCTTAAATCTTATTTATATATTTTATTACACTCACATTTTTTATTTACATAGTTATATCATCTATCAATTTTGTTATTTTTGCCATCAGTTAGTTCACAAAAAATTTATAAAATTATTGCCTTTCCTACAAAGTTTGAACTCATTTTGTAAGTTGAGGATTTCAGATTGGAAATTTTAGAACCTAAATATTTCATCAATGTATTTATTACTCTAAAGTAGCCCCATTTCTAAACCATCAAATGTTTTTCAATTAGACTAAGAAAATTTAGCATAAAACATGTTAAATTAAATAAATAAATAAAATTTAATTTTTATTTATATTAGCTTGATGTCTTATTGTAAAATAAAAATTTCCAATTACCAAATAAATATTGTTTTGATTTTATGAATTGAAATTTAAATATATAAGTTAGACTTAATTTTCAAACCAGATTAAAATCCAGCTGCACATGTTTAAGAGAAACAGAAAAACTCTCTGCTGATTCGAAGTAACTTTTCTGCCTCAGAATTAAAAAAACAGTAAGAATACAAGAATCCAAAAACAAATAATTTTGGGGATTGTCACAAAAGTATTTAAATTTTTCTTCTTAGATTTGAGAATTTCCTTACGACATTTAAGAATTTTCTGCAGCATTAACTTAAAACATATCACAACACAAACATAGTATAAAATTAAATCAGCATCTAGAAATAATATAAATCTATTTATTTCTAAATTTTGTAAGGCCATTTTTATTCTTTTACCTGTAATTTCAGTATAGAATTAGATGTTCTGCAGAATATATAACATTTTTGATACTATTCCTGACTAAATTGTCTTACTAATATTATAAATTTAAGCATTTAAATTTGACTGAAATTTTGAAAAACTTTTTTAAAATAATATATATTTTAAATATAAATAAAATAAAGATAAATGCAACTTGATTGCTAAGGTAAATTTAAAAATCTGAAACAGTGGGATATATCATGGCAGTTGTCCTTCTGAAAACATAAATCAATAAAAAATAATAACAAGCAATTCATATATAATATACAAAAAAATAAAGTAAATGTAATAATTAATGAGAAGGTGGTACTTTGTTAATTTATAAATGACAAATGTTTTTAAAAAGCATTTTGTAATTTTTCTTTCTAAAATGTCGAAAGTTTAATTTGCAAAAACATAAAATAGCCCATTCATTTTTAAGATTTATTAAAAAAAAATAATGATAATTCATTTGATTCTAATAAGAGTAAATTAAGTGTTTACATTATTTACCTGTAGCTCTCAAGAAAAGTATTATTTATAAAAGTATTACATTAAAAAAATACTTAATTACATTTCACGCTTTTGAAGAGGTATATTAATTAGGATTAAATATTTAATTCGATCAGGTGTTTTTATATTAAGGAAACATGTGTCTCATTTGCGTTGTTTATTGTTTCTTTACATCAAAAAAAGCAACATATTCATTAAATATTGCTTAAATTTGTGAAATTCTAATTAATATCATTAGTATTTTTAGCAATTGTTAAATAAAGGTTTTCTACAAAATAAGTTACATTAAAAACCCTTTTTTCAAGAATTTATTTTTAACTCTAGATAATTTTTAATTTTCTTTTTTTAAAAAAAATAATTTAAGGAAATAATAAAAATTTTAAAAATGAGCATATTTGTCTTACATATGTAACTTAACTTCTAGAAATTACAAATTTCATAAGTGTTTTTGATTTTTCTCCACTTTTTTATTATAAGCTACTCATACGCTGAATCTTTGTAAAAAATAAATAAAGTGATAGTTATAAAAGAAATAATAACATCGAAAATATGTACAAATAGTTCATATATGCTTGGAATTTTCAAAGATATTCGGGAATTTTTAAATTAATATTTACGGAAATCAGAAGATGCATATTCCTCCTTAAACGTATTTTTATAAAAAAATTAGTACTCTCTTTAGCTTTAGAATGCTTTTCAATATTAAATGAGCCCAATCTTTTTTATATACACTTGGAATTTCCAAAGATTCGGGAATTTTTAAATTAATATTCACTGGAATCAGAAGTCATTAATGTCACTTGGGTGCACTATATAAAAACAAATTTATCTCCTTAAAGATATTTTTTATAATAAAATAAATACTTTAATAGGCTTAAGAATATTTTTCAATATCAAATGTGCCAATTCATTTTTATATACACTGGGAATTTCAAAATATATTAGAGAATTTTGAAAATAATGTCCACCGGAATCTGAAGTCATTTGTGCCATATGGGCACACTATATAAAAACACATTTTCTACCTATAACATATTTTTATAATAAAATAAGTACTCTCCTTAGTTAAAGAATGATTTTCAACATTACATGAGCCCAATCGTTTTTATATACGGAGGGAATTTCCAGAGATAATCGTTAATTTTTTAATTAATGTTTACGGGAATCAAAAGTCACTTTTGTCACTTCGCAGTGCTATTTAAAAACCTATTTACCTCCTGAAGCATATTTTTTATAAAAAAAATAAGCACTCTCTTTAGCTTTAGAACGCTTTTTAATAGTAGTTGAGCTTATTAATTTTTATATACACGAGAATAGCCGAAGATATTAGGGAATTTTTAATGTAATGTTCACCGGAATCTCAAGACTCTTGTGTCAAAAGTTTGCACAATATAAAAACAGAATTTACTACTAAAATGTTTTTCTATAATAAAATATTAACTCTCTCTAGCTGTAGCATATTTACCAATATTAAATAAGCCCATACCTTATTATATCACTGGGAATTTCCAAAGATATTGGGGAATTGTGAAACTAATTTTCACCGGAATCAGAAGTTACTTGTGTCACTTAGGCGCACTATATAAAATCACATTCTCTACCTGATATTTTTTATAATAAAATAAATACTGCCTTTAGCTTTAATATGTTATTCAGTATTAAATGAGCCCATTCTTTTTAATACACATGGGGAACTTTCCAAAGATATTGGGGAAATTTGAAATTAATGTTTTCCAGAATCAGAAGTCACTTGTGTTACTTCGTAGCACTATATAAAAACACATTTACCTCCTTAAACATATTTTTATAGTAAAATAAGTACTATCTTTAGTTTAAAAATGCTTTCATTATTAAGTGCTTTCATTAAATGCTAAAAATGCTTTCATTATTAAACTATTCGTTTTTATATACACTGGGCATTTCCAAAGATATTCTGGAATTTTCAAATTAAATTCAACGGAATCAGAAGTCGCTTGAGTCACTTGGGCGCACTATATAAAAACAAATTTACAGCCTGAAACATATTATTTATAATAAAATAAGTACTTCCATTAGCATAGGAATGCTTTTCAATAACAAATGAGCCCATAGTTTTTTATATACACTGGGAATTTCCAAGTATATTATAGAATTTTGAAAATAATATCCACCGGAATCAGAAGTCACTTGTGTCATAAGGTCGCACTATATAAAAACACATATTCCTCCTTAAACGTATTTTGATATAAAAATTAGTTCACTCATTAGCCTTAGAATGTTTATCAATATTAAATGAGAAAATTACTTTTCAGGTACACTGGAATTTACAAAGATGTTGGGAAATTTGAAATTAATTTTCACCGGAAACAGAAGTCAATTGTGTCACTTGGGAGCATTGTATAGAAACACTATTTGTACCTGAAAAATATTTTTATATTAAAATATATACTGATTTTAGCTTTAATAGGTTTTTCAATATTAATTTTGCTGATTTCTTTTTATATACATTAGGAATAGTATGTAAATTGGGAATTTCCAAAAATATTGGGGAATTTTGAAATTAATGTTCACCCGAATCAGAAATCTTTTGTGTCACATAGTCGCACTATAGAAAAACAAATTTTCCTCAAAAAACGTATTTTTTATAATAAAATATAAGCTGCCTTTAGCTCTAGTATGTTTATCAATATTAAGTGAACCCATTACTTTTTTTATACAACGGGAATTTCCAAGTATATTGGAGAATTTTGAAAATAATGTCTACCGGAATCAGACGTCGTTTGTGTCACAACGTCGCACTATATATAAACACATATTCCTCCTTAAACGTATTTTTTGTAATAAAATTTGTTCTCTCATTAGCTTTGGAATGCCTATCAAAACTAATGAGCCCATTACTTTTCATATACTCTGGGAATTTCCAAAGATATTAGTACATTTGAAATTAATGTTCAGTGGAATTAGAAGTCAATTGTGTCGCTTGGGAGCAGTATATAAAAACACTATTTGTACCTGAAAAATACTTTTAACTTAAAATATACTGCTTTTAGCTTTAGTATATTTTTTAATATTAAATTAGCACCTTTTCTTCTTATATACATTGGGAATTTCCAAAAATATTGGGGAATTTTGAAATTAATGTTCACCCGAATCAGAAATCTTTTGTGTCACATGGTCGCACTATATAAAAACAAATTTTCCTCAAAAAACGAATTTTTGTTATAAAATATAAGCTGCCTTTAGCTCTAGTATGTTTATCAATATTAAATGAGCCCATTACTTTTTTTATACACTGGGAATTTCCAAGTATATTGGAGAATTTTGAAAATAATGTCCACCGGAATCAGAAGTCGCTGGTGTCACAAATTCGCATTATATAAAAACACATATTCCTCCTTAAACGTATTTTTTGTAATAAAATTTGTTCTCTCATTAGCTTTATAATGCTTATCAATATTAAATGAGCCCATTACTTTTCATATACACTGGGTATTTCCAAAGATATTGGGAAATTTGAAATTAATGTTCACCCGAATCAGAAATCTTTTGTGTCACATGGTCGCACTATATTAAAACAGATTTTCCTCAAAAAAAAAACATATTTCTTATAATAAAATATAAGCTGTCTTTAAATTTAGTATGTTTTTCAATATTAAATGAGGGAATTACTTTTTATATACACCGGAAATTTCCAAGTATATTGGAGAATTTTGAATATAATGTCCACCGGAATCAGAAGTCACTTATGTCACAATGTTGCATTATATAAAAACACAAATTCCTCCTTAAACGTATTCCTTATAATAAAATTAGTTGTCTCATTAGCTTTAGAATGCTTATCAATATTAAAATGGAATATTACTTTTCCTATGCACAGGGAATTTCTAAAGATATTGGGAAGTTTGAAATTAATGTTCACCGGAATCAGAAGTCAAATTTATCACTTGGGAGCATTATATAAAAACACTATTTGTACCTGAAAAATATTTTTATATTAAAATATATACTACTTTTAGCTTTAGTGGGTTTTTCAATATTAAATGAGCCCATTTTTTTAGATACATAGGGAATTTCTAAAAACATTGGAGACTTTAAAATTAGTGTTCACCCGAATCAGAAATTTTGTGTCACATAGTCGCACTATTTAAAAACTGATTTTCCTCAAAAAACGTATTTTTTATAATAAAATATAAGCTGCCTTTAACATTAGTATGTTTTACAATATTAATGAGCCCATTACTTTTTAAATACACTGGGAATTTCCAAGTTTATTGGAGAATTTTGAAAATAATGCCCACTGGAATCACAAGACACTTGTGTCCCATCGTTGCACTATATAAAAGCACATATTCCTCCTTAAACGTGTATTTTGTAATAAAATTAGTTCTATCATTAGCTTTAGAATGCCTAACAATATTACATGAGACCAATACTTTTCATATACTCTGGGAATTTCCATAGCTTTAGAATGCTTATCAATATTAAATGAGGCCATTACTTTCAAATGCACATAGAATTTCTAATGATATTGGGAAATTTCAAATTAATGTTCAGCCGAATCACAAGTCAATTGTGTCTCATGGGAACACTATATAAAAACACATTTTCCACCTCTAACATATTTTTTATAATAAAATAAGTACTCTTTTTAGCTAAAGAATGATTTTCAACAATAAATGAGAACATTCTTTTTTAGATACACTTGGAATTTCCAAACATAATCGGGTATTTTTATATTAATGTTTACTGGAATCAGAAGTCTCTTTTGTCATTAGGGAGTGCTATGTAAAAACACATTTACCTCCTGAAGCATATTTTTTATAATAAAATGTACTTTCATTAGCTTAGGAATGTTTTTCAATGTCAAATGAGCCCTATACTTTTTATATACGCTATGAATATCCAAGTATATTTGAGAATTTTTAAAATAATGTCCACTGTAATCAGAAGTCACTTGTGTCATAAGGTCGCACTATATAAAAACAGATTTTTCTAAAAAAGCGTATTTTTAATAATAAAAAATAAGCTGCCTTAAGCATTAGTATGATTTTCAAAATTAAATGAGCCCATTACTTTTTATATACACAGGGAATTTCCGTGTATGTTGAAGAATTTTGAAAATAATGTACATCGGAATCGGAAGTCACTGGTGTCACAACGTCGCACTATAAAAAAACACATATTCATCATTAAACGTATTTTTTATATTAGTTTTAGAATGCTTTCCAATATTAAAAGAGCCCATTACTTTTCATATACTCTGGGAATTTCCAAAGATATTGGGAAATTTCAAATTAATGTTCACCGGAATCAGAAGTCAATTGTGTCACTTGGGAGCATTATATAAAAACACTATTTGTACCTGAAAAATATTTTTTATATTAAAATATATAATGCTTTTACCTTTAGTAGTTTTTTCAGTATTAAATGAGCGCATTTCTTTTTATATACATTGGGAATTTTTAAAAAAAATGGGGAATTTGAAAATTAATGTTCACCCGAATCAGAAATCTCTTGTGTCACATTGTCGCACTTTATAAATACAAATTTTCCTCAAAAAACATATTTTCTCCTGAAATATAATTTTTATAATAAAATGAATAACACAGTTAGTTTTAGAATGTGACTTGCTGCTAAATGAAAAAATTCGTTTGTCTATACTTTGGGAATTTCTTAAGATATTTGGGAATTTTGAAATCAATGTATATGGGAATCTGAAGTCACTTGTGTCAATTAGCCTTGTCCCTGTGAAAATACTGCTTATGGGAAACTTAAATTATTATGACAAAAAGATTAAAGTTTGTGAGATTAGTATAATTACGGAATTTTATATGAATACTTGATAAAGTTTTTGTAGAAGATTGAGTTCCTTTTTTCAATTGGGTGCACTATACAAAAACTCATTTTTCTTCTAAATTATATTTTTTAATAAAAGGTATAGTTCAGTTGGTCTTAGAATGGGATTTATTACTAAATGTAAGCATTCGTTTGTGTATACATTGGGTATTTCTAAGATATTATGTAAATTTTGAAATCATTTATAGGGTGAAAAGCAGTTACTTGTGTTACATCGGCGCTTTATTAAAAAACTCATTTTTCACATAAAATATAATTTTTATAATAGAATGAATGCCACAGTTAGTCTAATTTACTACTAAATGAAACCATTTATTTGTGTATAAAAGTTGTATTTATTAAGATATTGGGGAATTTTACAATCAGTAAAAATGGGAATCAGAAGTCACACCAATAATATGGGCGTACTAAACAAAAACACATTTTTCTCATAAAATAAATTTTTAGTTATAATTTAAATAGCACAGCTACTATTAGAATGTGTTTCAATTCGAAATAAAGCCATTAGTTTTTGTATACTTGGAATATTTATTACGATATTGGAAAATTTTTAAAATAGTAAGCGGGAATAAGAAGACACATGTACCATATATGTGCACTTTACAAAAAACTCATTTTTCTCCTAAAATATAATTCTTATAATAAAATAAATGCCACAGTTATTCTGAGAGTGTGAATTACTACTAAATGAATAAATTCGTTTGTGAATACATTGGGCATTTCTTAAGATATTAGGTAATTTTTTAAAATCATTTCTAGGGAGAAAATAAGTCACTTGTGTGACTTGGGCGCTTTATAAAAAAACTCATTTTTAACCTAAAATGTAATTTTTACAATAAAATGAATGCCACAGTCTTTCTTAGAATGTGATTTACTACTTAATGAAACCATTCGTTTGTGTATAAAGTAAATATTTAAATAAGTTTTCGAGAGAAATTGAATTCCTTTCTTGCTGAAACCCATTAGAATTCTTTTGAGTCATTTGGGCGTATTCTACAAAAATTCCTTTTTATTCTAAAATATATATTTTTAAATAAAACGTTTATTTCAGTTATTCTTAGAAAGTTATTTACTACTAAAAAACCATTTTTGTGCATATATGTAGCATTTCTTTAAATATTGGGAAAATTTTGAAATTATTGTGAGCGGGAAAAAGAAGTCACTTGTGTCACTTGGGCGCTTTATACAAAAACAGATATTTCTCCTAAAATAAAATTTTTGCTTCTGTGAAAATACTGCCCATGGGAAACATAAATCGTTACAACAGTAGGATTGAAATTTGCATGATATGTACAACTGCGAAATTTTATATGAATACTTGATTAAGTTTTCGTGGAAGATTGAATTCCTTTTTTTCTAAAACTTATTAGAAATCACTTGAGTCAATTTTGTGCACTATACAAAAACTCGTTTTTCTTCTAAATTATATTTTTTGTAATAAAAGGTATAGTTCAGTTGGTCTTAGAATGTGATTTTCTACTAAATGTAAGCATTCGTTTGTGAATACATTGGGCATTTCTTAAGATATTATGTAAATTTTTAAAATCATTTCTAGGGAGAAAATAAGTCACTTGTGTGACTTGGGCGCTTTATAAAAAAAACTCATTTTTAACCTAAAATGTAATTTTTACAATAAAATGAATGCCACAGTCTTTCTTAGAATGTGATTTACTACTTAATGAAACCATTCGTTTGTGTATAAAGTAAATACTTAAATAAGTTTTCGAGAGAAATTGAATTCCTTTCTTGCTGAAACCCATTAGAATTCTTTTGAGTCATTTGGGCGTATTCTACAAAAATTCCTTTTTATTCTAAAATATATATTTTTAAATAAAACGTTTATTTCAGTTATTCTTAGAAAGTTATTTACTACTAAAAAACCATTTTTGTGCATATATGTAGCATTTCTTTAAATATTGGGAAAATTTTGAAATTATTGTGAGCGGGAAAAAGAAGTCACTTGTGTCACTTGGGCGCTTTATACAAAAACAGATATTTCTCCTAAAATAAAATTTTTGCTTCTGTGAAAATACTGCCCATGGGAAACATAAATCGTTACAACAGTAGGATTGAAATATGCATGATATGTACGACTGCGAAATTTTATATGAATACTTGATTAAGTTTTCGTGGAAGATTGAATTCCTTTTTTTCTAAAACTTATTAGAAATCACTTGAGTCAATTTTGTGCACTATACAAAAACTCGTTTTTCTTCTAAATTATATTTTTTGTAATAAAAGGTATAGTTCAGTTGGTCTTAGAATGTGATTTTCTACTAAATGTAAGCATTCGTTTGTGAATACATTGGGCATTTCTTAAGATATTAGGTAAATTTTTAAAATCATTTCTAGGGAGAAAATAAGTCACTTGTGTGACTTGGGCGCTTTATAAAAAAAACTCATTTTTAACCTAAAATGTAATTTTTACAATAAAATGAATGCCACAGTCTTTCTTAGAATGTGATTTACTACTTAATGAAACCATTCGTTTATGTATAAAGTAAATACTTAAATAAGTTTTCGAGAGAAATTGAATTCCTTTCTTGCTGAAACCCATTAGAATTCTTTTGAGTCATTTGGGCGTATTCTACAAAAATTCCTTTTTATTCTAAAATATATATTTTTAAATAAAACGTTTATTTCAGTTATTCTTAGAAAGTTATTTACTACTAAAAAACCATTTTTGTGCATATATGTAGCATTTCTTTAAATATTGGGAAAATTTTGAAATTATTGTGAGCGGGAAAAAGAAGTCACTTGTGTCACTTGGGCGCTTTATACAAAAACAGATATTTCTCCTAAAATAAAATTTTTGCTTCTGTGAAAATATTGCCCATGGGAAACATAAATCGTTACAACAGTAGGATTGAAATTTGCATGATATGTACAACTGCGAAATTTTATATGAATACTTGATTAAGTTTTCGTGGAAGATTGAATTCCTTTTTTCTAAAACTTATTAGAAATCACTTGAGTCAATTTTGTACACTATACAAAAACTCATTTTTCTTCTAAATTATATTTTTTGTAATAAAAGGTATAGTTCAGTTGGTCTTAGAATGTGATTTTCTACTAAATGTAAACATTCGTTTGTGTATACATTGGGTATTTCTTAAGATATTATGTAAATTTTGAAATCATTTATAGGGTGAAAAGCAGTCACTTGTGTCACTTCGGCGCTTTATTCAAAAACTCATTTTTCACCTAAAATATAATTTTTATAATAAAATGAATGCCAAAATTAGTTTTGGAGTGTGATTTATTACTAAATGAAACCAATCGCTTGTGTATAAAAGTGGTATTAATTAAGATATTGGGGAATTTTGCAATCAATATAAGTGGGAACCAGAAATCACACGTACCATGTGGGTGCTCTATACAAAAACACATTTTTTTCATAAAATATATTTTTTATAATAAATTGAATAGCACAGCTACTATTAGAATGTGTTTTAATACTAAATGAAGCCATTAGTTTGTGTGTACTTGGATATTTCTATAAAATATATAGAAATTTTTATATCAATATAAGCGGGTATCAGGAGAAACACGTACCATATGGGCGACCTTTACAAAAACTCATTTTTCTGCTGAAATATAATTTTTATATTAAAGTGAATAACATAGTTAGTTTTAGAGTGTGACTAACTAGTAACCGAAACCATACAATGGGAATTTCTTAAGATATGGGGAAATTTGAAATCAATGTGCATGGGAATCTGAAGTCTCTTGAGTCATTTCTGCTTGTCTGTGAAAATATTGCCCATGGGACACTTAAAAGATTTCTATAGAAAGATTAAAGTTTTTAAGATATGTTTAACTGCGGAATTTTATATTAATATTTGATTAAGTTTTCGTGGAGTATATATATATATATATATATAGGAATTTAATACAAATTAACTGAATTGGTATGCTTCTAACACAAATCTAGACCTAAAATTTTGTACCTAGTATATCACAAAAATTCATTTTAAGATGTTATATTATTTTCTTGTAGTTAAAGATTTTTTTAAATTAGAGAATGCTTGATACATTGCTTTAGTAAGTTTGTAGTATATTTTAATATTTTTATATCAAATCTTATATAAATTTATTTATAATGTATTAAACATTAAGTTAAATATTCCTTGAATAAAGAATTTTTATCATTGTTTTTAAGAATCATTTGTGAGAATAAAGAATCGAGTGAATTTGATTTCTTTTTCAAAAAATTAATTCCATTGGCAATTATTTAATTTTTATATTAAAAATCTCTATACCAGGAAAGAACCACATAAAAATTAACTTTAATAAATAGAAATTAATTTTTTCTGTATATTTTAGTGGTATTTTTAATCTTTTTTAAATTTTTTTCTACTTATATGTTTCTATTTATATGTGATATGTGTAATGTTGCATTAACCTCATAAATTGTTAATTATAATTTGTCTAAATTGTCTAAATTATAATTGTAAAACAAAATACAATTATAATTTAGAATGCAATTGAAAATTTCGATAAAATACGTAAAAGCGAAAAATTACGTAACTTTTCAGATTTAGTGTCCCCACATAATATAAATAAATATTATCGAGTTCCTAAAGTCATCTTGAAAGATTTTATTTATTATTAATTTATACAAAAGATTATACTGTGGATTTATGGTAAGTTTCTGCAAAATTAATCTTTGACGTTTAAATTTAAACTATTATTAAACAAATGTTTGGTGTTCGAATAATATTATCTTCACGTGGGCTTGAAAACTGTATTAAAATGATGTTTGATAAGCCACCATTTATTCGATACACAAAGTATAGTTATAAATAGTGATTAATTCTTCGTAAGTATAGTTTAATCCAATGTGTAATAAAATATTTTCTGTCTAAAGTATTAAAGGATAATTGAATATTAAAAGAGAATATTTAAATAAGCTTTATTTGTGAAAGTATGAAGAATTAAAGATGTTTTGAATATTTTCGAGCTGTGAATTTTATAAGTAGTGTTAAATTATATCTGTATGAAATACTCATACGTATTTTTATAGTTGATTTAATATGAGATTTATATACATAAAATTAATAGCATTGTATGCGCCACTTTAAAGTATTAACAGAGTGAGAAATAAATATAAAATTATAATATTTAGTCTCAAAAGAATATATAGATAATGTAGAATCATAGACTTCATTCACCGATTATTAGTTCCATCTTATCATTATGTACAACTATTTAAATTTTCTGTATTATTGTATGTGTATTATTTAAACTAACTTATTCTCTATTGTTTACATTTTCCGTATTACTCGAGAAGAGAAGAAAATTGAAATTTCTTCGTGTTAGCCATTTTCCCTTATGAAAGTATATTTTGATAAAGTCAAGAATTTTGTTAGTTTTTCAGTATTATATTTAACTATTAAATTAAATTAAATTACAATGAAACTAGACCAGGAAATGCAAGATTTTCATGTATTTTATGTATTATTATTCTTTATTTCTAGTTAAACGAATAGCTTAGGAAATGCTGTTAAGAAACTTTGTATATATATATATATATATATATATATGTATACATATATATATATATATATATATATATATATATATATATATATATATATATATATATATATATATATATATATATATATATATATATTGTTACAAATTTATGAATAATGATTATATTTGTCTTAAAATATCTCAGACAGATCGAAAATTCTCACATTTTAGGCAAAAATTGCGGTATTTAGACGTGTTATAGTTTAAAAGCTGATTTCCTATTAATTTGGCGACTTGGCGACAGTTGGCGAGATTCTTGGCGACTTGGCGACGGTTGGCGAGATTCTTGGCGACTTGGCGAGAAATCGATACTTCTGGAAACATCCATCACCTAAGCTCTAGGACCAATACTTTTCGAGATAGCCTAGAAGCTTCCAGAACCTTGGCGAAATTGGTCGATTTCTCCGCCAAGTCAGGTATAAATACCGCAGCCCGACCTGGAAGAGTCAAAGCCTCGGTAGCGCAGTAGGCAGCGCGTCAGTCTCATAATCGCCCAGTGGAACAAGATATCCACATCTCAATTAAAACACAACAAACTATCTAAATAAATCTCTCCTAACTGCTAATTTTACAATAATCAATGATTGGAGGTAAACCAGATTCTGGTAGGAACTCCATAAACTATAATGGCGTAAGCGTAAGCGTGGAAGGGGGGGATAGTTTTGTGAAGACAGTCAGTGAGTGAAGACGATTAGTTGTGACTGCTAGTTGTTCTTTGTCTGAGGTATTTGAGACCTGTGATTAGAAGCTGTTTCTTATTATATCTGACGAATTGTAGCTGTATAATTGTGACTGTTACAGCGGGAATTTCGTTTATTTAGTGAAGTTCTTACGAATAAAAGTCTTGTGTTCATTAAGTGGTTGCTTTATTCAACTCTCAATCGACACGAACCTGTGAAGCTCGGTACAACTGGTGTCAGAATCGGGATTGAAGAGTTGATGCAGCGTGTCACAAGAAAAATGGATATGGATTTAATGAAAAGTCTTCTCGAAAAATTAGCGGAGCAGATAGCTGAGATGAAAGCTGGACAAGAAGAGATGAAAGCTGGACAAGAAGAGATAAAAGCTAGACAAGAAGAGATGAAAGCTAGACAAGAAGAGATGAAAGCTGGACAAGAAGAGATTAAAACCGAGATGATGAAAGAGATAAAATCTGGACAGGAGGAGATGAAAGCTGGACAAGAAGAGATGAAAGCTAGACAAGAAGAGATGAAAGCTGGACAAGAAGAGATTAAAACCGAGATGATGAAAGAGATAAAATCTGGACAGGAGGAACTTAAGAAGGACATTGTAAGTGTTAAAGAAGAACTCTCCAACATCATTCAGGAGAAGATGAATGCAATGGAAGATAAGGTAACTTCAGTTGAAACTAAAGTTCTGGAGATAGAAGAAAACGTTGAAGAAGCATTAGTCAATATGAATAAGAAGATTGAAAGCTTGGAGAAGCAAATGTCAAACAAACATGAAGAACCCAACGTGGCATTTGTGCCTTCCCTAGCCAATATTAAACTCTCAACATTTGATGGGAAATCATCCTGGCAAGTATACAAGACCCAGTTTATGATGGTAGCGGAAGCTAATGGATGGAATCTCAGAGCCCAAGCTTTTCACCTGGCGGCTTCTTTAAGAGGAGACGCAGCTGACATCCTCGAGACGCTTCCGGAGGAGCAGACGCACGATTTCCAAGCCCTATCGAGTGCGCTTGAGCTGCGGTTTGGAGATAAGTGCACTAAAGAATATAGCAGACTACAGTTAAAGTCCCGCTATCAAAAAGCGGGTGAAAGTCTGCAAGAATTGGCTGCCGATATTCAGCGACTTTCCCATCTAGCATTTTCGGACTGCCCAGCTGAGACACGTCAAGATCTGGCTCTCCATCACTTCATCGATAGTGTGAGGGATCCGGAAATACAGAAAACACTTAGACTCGCCGATGTCAAAGATATTGGATCTGCCCTAGTCTACGCACATAAGATAGAGGCTGCCCAGCAGGCCGCGCGTAAAGACCGGCACTCAATCAGAGCCGTCTCTACTACTGATACGGACTATGATCTCAGAAAGCAAATCGAAGATCTGCGGCGAAAATTCCGTAACTTAGAAATGAGTAAAGGTGGCAGAAACACGAAAATTCAGTGTTGGACTTGCGGTGCAGTCGGACACGTTCAGAGAGACTGCCCGAAACGAAAAGATGGTGGAAATGATCTTCCACCACAGCAGGGAAACTAATATGTGGCCATCTCACGGGGCGGAGATGTCCAGAGAGTCAGAAGCCCCATTTCAAATTGTTTCATATTTCTTCCGTAAGTAGCGGCGACAACGGACTTTTCGTTATGGGACATGTCAACGAAGTTCCCTGCAGAATGATAATCGATACTGGAGCCAACGTAACTATCATTAGGACAGATTTGGCTCGCAAACTTGGTGAGCAACTCATCTGGACGCCGCCCTGCATTACCCTCCAAACTGTGACAGGTGATAAGATTAAAGTGCATGGAAAAGTCAATCTAAACATTGCATTTGGTAATGCCGTGTACCATCATATGGCATATGTCGCTGATATAAATGACGAATTTATTCTCGGATTGGATTTCCTCAAAGAAAACAATTTCAAGTTAGACTTTAAAAATAATGAACTACATTCATGTTCTGAAGACATAGCGATTTTTAAGACGAAATATTCAGATATTAAAACAGTCCATCATATAACTGCAAAGAGTAAAATAACATTACCACCAAGAACTGAGACAATAGTTTCCGGAGCTCTTTCAGAAGATAATAATTTTCATTATGGATTGACTGAATATCCAGATTCCGACAATAGCGTTAAAGGAGTACTAGTGGCTTCTTCCCTCGTCGACCTTTCACGAAATGTAATCCCGGTAAGAGTTGCTAATCTAAGCAATAAGGTAAAACTAATAAAAGAAGGAGAAGTGCTGGCGACTTGCACTCCAGTGACCTGTATTAACCGAAATTGTCAAACCACACTATCTGAGCCTCCTGACACTCTAATTAATGAACTCCTTCAGAATGCAGAGTTAGATGATAAACAAAGGAATGCTGCAAGAAATCTATTATTAGAATTCGGAGATCTCTTTTCCAAGAAATCAGATGATGTTGGGCGAACCAAATTGACGCAGCACCGAATCAATACAGGAAATCATCCACCCATTAAACAACATCCGAGGAGATTGCCATTCGCTAAGCAGGAAGAGGTGGATAATCTTCTGATGGAAATGCAGCAGAATGACATTATTGAGCCATCAGAGAGTCCTTGGGCTTCGCCTATTGTTTTAGTTCGGAAGAAAGATGGTTCTACCCGATTCTGCGTTGATTATCGTCGGTTAAACAACATCACTAAAAAAGATAGTTACCCTCTTCCTAGGATTGACGATACACTTGATGCTTTATCCGGAAAACAATGGTTTTCGACTTTGGATCTCAAGAGTGGTTATTGGCAAGTAGAGATACATCCTGAGGATCGAGAAAAGACTGCATTCACCACAGGACAAGGACTTTGGCAGTTCAAGGTTACGCCATTTGGGTTTTGTAATGCACCTGCAACGTTTGAGCGCCTGATGGAGACAGTATTACGAGGACTTTCCTACGAAGCCTGTTTGGTATATTTGGACGATATCATTATTGTAGGGCGCACATTCGAAGACCATTTAAGAAACATCCGAAAGGTGCTGGAAAAATTAAAAATGGCCAACCTGAAGCTGAATCCTTGCAAATGTAATTTATTCCGACGTGAAGTAAGCTATCTGGGACACATTATCTCTGCTGAAGGCGTAAGAACAGATCCTGAAAAGATCTCCGCAGTTAAGGACTGGAGTCGTCCAAAAGATGTCCACCAATTAAGAAGTTTTCTTGGACTATTCACATATTACAGGAAATTTGTTAAGGGTTTTTCAAGTATTGCCAGACCTCTTCACAAGTTGACAGAAGTTAAACAGAGATTTCTATGGACAGATGAATGTGAGAAAGCTTTTAAACAACTGAAGGAGGCGTTGACATCTTCGCCCGCTCTTGCATATCCCCAGCCCGAAAAATTATTCATTTTAGATACGGATGCCAGCAACGAAAATATCGGAGCTGTTTTGTCGCAAGAAATTGATGATAAAGAATATGTCATTGCTTATTGGAGTAAATGTCTATCGAAACCAGAGCGGAATTACTGTACAACCAGGAAGGAATTGCTGGCAATCGTTAAAGCCATAGAACATTTCCACCATTATCTCTATGGAAGAAAGTTCTTGCTCCGGACAGATCACGCATCCTTAACCTGGCTTTTAAATTTTAAAAATCCGGAAGGACAGGTAGCCAGATGGATTCAACGACTCCAGGAGTTTGACTTTGAAATACGTCATCGCAAAGGAACTCTTCATGGAAATGCTGATGCACTATCAAGGAAACCGTGCAATGAAAGCTGCCGCTATTGCTCGAGAGTAGAGAAGAACTATCAGTTAGTAAATCCTTCGGTACGCCAAGTTACTGTTTCACCTCCACCGAAACCAGATCCATGGAGTGATAAAGGACTTAGAGAAGCTCAAAAAGAAGACCCAGATATAAATCCAATTTTAGAATTAAAAGAATCTTCCACTATGAAACCAAGTTGGCAGGATATCTCCACCTACAGTCCTGCTACTAAGCAATATTGGGCTCTTTGGGATTCACTCCATATAAGAAATGGTGTCTTATACAGGAAATGGGAGTCCGATGATGGACGTAATTTCAAATGGCAGCTTGTTCTTCCAAAATCAAGAATTTCAGATGTTTTGAAAGAATTGCATAGTAGTTCAACTGGAGGCCACTTTGGAGTAATGAAAACTCTACAGAAGGTTCGAGAACGCTTCTATTGGAGCAAAACTAGACAAGATGTAGAGAAATGGTGTCAATCTTGTGATGACTGTGCGGCACGTAAGGGACCAAAGAAACGTAGCCGAGGAAGGTTGCAGCGGTACAACGTAGGAGCACCTTTTGAGCGAATAGCATTAAACATTTTGGGTCCTTTACCACGATCTTCAAATGGCAACAAATACATACTAGTTGTCATGGACTACTTTACTAAGTGGCCTGAAGCGTTTGCAATCCCCGATCAAGAGGCGATTACAGTAGCCGAGGTTCTAGTGCATCAATGGGTTTCCAGATTCGGCACACCCTTACAAATTCATTCTGATCAAGGGACAAATTTCACCTCTGTTGTGTTTAAAGGGATGTGTCAAATTCTCGGAATAGACAAGACGCAGACCACGCCACTACACCCACAATCGGATGGCATGGTAGAGAGATTTAACAGAACCATCTTGAATAATCTCTCACTTATGGTTTCCAGAAATCAGCAAGATTGGGATTTGAAGTTACCGCTGTTTCTGCTTGCATATCGCAGTGCTGTCCATGAGACTACCGGATATACTCCTTCACAGATGCTCTTTGGTCGCGAACTTCGTCTCCCTTGTGATCTTCAGTTTGGTCGTCCACCGGATACATCTTCATCGCCAGAGGAATACCTTCGAGACCTTCAGGCACGTCTTGAAGATGTCCATAACTTCGCCCGAGACCGAATCAACCTGACGACCGAAAGAATGAAGACAAGGTATGACACAAGAGCGACAGGACATGAATTTCAAGAAGGTGACAAAGTTTGGTTGTGGAACCCGATTCGACGTAAAGGACTTTCTCCAAAGTTGCAAGCCAACTGGGAAGGTCCCTACACAGTCCTAAAAAGACTGAACGACGTCGTGGTTCGTATAAGGAAATCATCTTCTTCAAAACCAAAGGTAGTATATTATGATAGATTAGCTCCTTATCGTAATGTAGAGTAAAAATTAGTAGACCATGGTCTCTTTGTAAATAGTATAGATAATTTTAATCTTTTCTATTTTCTTGTATTTTTAGTTGCTAGTGTATGTAATGTGCTCTGTATCCTCTTGAAATGTAAATTCTCTTACATTAAATTTGGCCTCCTATCAGGGATTGTACTGCCCGGGACGTGCAGTCCTTGAGAGAAGGGCAATGTTACAAATTTATGAATAATGATTATATTTGTCTTAAAATATCTCAGACAGATCGAAAATTCTCACATTTTGGGCAAAAATTGCGGTATTTAGACGTGTTATAGTTTAAAAGCTGATTTCCTATTATTTTGGCGACTTGGCGACAGTTGGCGAGATTCTTGGCGACTTGGCGACAGTTGGCGAGATTCTTGGCGACTTGGCGAGAAATCGATACTTCTGGAAACATCCATCACCTAAGCTCTAGGACCAATATTTTTCGAGATAGCCTAGAAGCTTCCAGAACCTTGGCGAAATTGGTCGATTTCTCCACCAAGTCAGGTATAAATATCGCAGCCCGACCTGGAAGAGTCAGTTTTGTGAAGACAGTCAGTGAGTGAAGACGATTAGTTGTGACTGCTAGTTGTTCTCTGTCTGAGGTATTTGAGACCTGTGATTGGAAGCTGTTTCATATTATATCTGACGAATTGTAGCTGTATAATTGTGACTGTTACAGCGGGAATTTCGTTTATTTAGTGAAGTTCTTACGAATAAAAGTCTTGTGTTCATTAAGTGGTTGCTTTATTCAACTCTCAATCGACACGAACCTGTGAAGCTCGGTACAATATATATATATATATATATATATATATATATATATAATATTATATACATTTTTTCTTATTTCGTCTGTCAATTTGTATTGCGTGGAAGTTATATAAGTACAAAATGACTTTGTATCCAATATGTGTAGATAAACTTTTATTGCATATTTTTAAAATAACATGTGTAATTTGTGCAATATGGTTAAAATTTTCTTGCAGTAAGATTTACTATTTCTATCATAATATACACAAAAATTTATGATAATTAATAACTGTGAGTGTAATTCAATCAAAAATGGAATGAAAACATTTAAGGAATTGAATTCATAAAGGAAATCAACTGTGATGTAATTAAAAAAATTCTGTAGTAAATATGTATAAAGTAAAGATGTGTATGTGTGTTTGTGTGTGTTGGTGTTGGAAGAAAATAATTGGTTTCTGGAAATTATTTTACATATACATCCAGGAATTTAATTCTAGAAAGAATCCTTATGATAATTGAATGATAGTTCCTTCTAAAATATATTTATGCATTCTAAGAAATTTATGGAAGAGGAAATGGAATTCGTCCAACTAAATACACATATAAATAGGGATTATACAATAACATTCAATTACATATTTGCTCATAATCATTTATTACACATAATTCTGGAGATTTTCTATACTTCTTGACACACAGAAAATCAAAACATTCTGAATACAAAGTATTTCTTGTATGCTAAGATAAAGGTAACAAAATGTTACTTCTCACGACATTTATAATTCATTTTGCAAAAGAAAACTCGTTTTTAGTTATTCTGAGTATTATTTGATTCAGATGCTGTTATATTTTTTAATTCATTGTTCAAAGTAAAATGATATGTGATAGGATTACAAATATGCATATAAATGAATTACATACCATCTGTTTTTTCAATGTTAAACATTTATTAATTAGTGAATTTTTAAAAGTATCATTTTACATCACTGCATATCTAAACGTTAATTATTTTAGTAATGACAGTTTTAACTATATCTAGCAGAAAATTTGTAAAGTTAATTTTTATTATTTAAGAAAAAATTTTAATCTTATTTGCTATTTTCTTGAAATTATAATAAAAATGTGGCTGTGATTGGAAATATGATGGCATATAGAAAATTAATTATTTTCTTTATGTAATACTTCAAATTTTAGCGAAGTTTTATTAAGATAAAATAAAATTGAAATTAACATGAGTAATGTATATTTTTGAATAATTTTTTTGCTATCTGCAATTGAAGGCATGAATGAAAAATTCGAAATTTCATGCCTATTCTGATAAACTTCTATTTTTACTTTAATTACTTCTACTTTCTATTTTTTATTTGTTAAAATGTTTAAATACACAAATTTATAAAATAGATAATTTTATAAATTTAACATATTTTTTCGCACATAATTGTTTGAATTTCTTGAAAAATTAACGAAATAAATTTATCGAATGCAATTAGCATCACATTTTGTTACTCACAACAAAATAACATAAAATATAATACTTATCCTGTTTCAACATTATAATGTACAAATTTTATTTTAAAATGTTAAAGGATATACATGATCAGTATGTTATTGATATTTCAAAAAGTAAATCAAAAAAACATTAAGAGTTAATTTTTTTAAATATTGCATTTTATGGAAATATATTCTCTATTATATGCTTACATAAATATTAAATGCTTAGAAAAATTAATATCACAAATAGGCTTTAATATTTATTATAGTAAGGATGTTCTAATTGTAAAAATAAATATTTTATAAAGAAACAAATATAATTTTAGTACAATTTTATTTAATAGCTTTCACTATTTATTTTTCCAATTTTTAACAGTGTTAAATAAAATAGCTTGCATATATTAAATTTATTTCATACACTTTAGTGAAATAGTTTCAAATGAAAGTAAAGAAATTCCGCTATACACAAAATGCAAATCAAAAAGAATAGAAACTTTTAAATTATATTATTTATTAATAGAATTTAAAATGTTTGCATTGTTCTAAAAATATGAGAGACATTTTTATCATTTATAAAAATGTTAAAATTGTTATTAAACTTGTTACAAAGTAGTATGTAAATTACCTATGAGGCATATGGTTTTACATGAGTTTTCATTATAAAATTCGAACATTACTTTAATTAAATTTTATTACGATTTTTGATGTTAATTTTTCAGAATTTTATGGCTTAAATATTAATTTAAATTTTAGAAAAACCTACAGTTTAATGTGAATAATTTAGAATCAAATAAATTTAGAATATTTGTAATTTTACTCTGTTAAAAATAATTTTCAAATATTAATTAATTATTTTTATTATAAAATTTAAAAATTACATAATGAGTTTAAAATGAATAATAAATATCATAGTAGCAGAAAATTTGATTGAAAAATGTTTAAGTGCACAAAAATATTAAATCTACTTGATTAACTAATACTGGTTATTAAAAATATTTATCATAAGGTATAATTTCTTTTGATAATTTATTTAAGAAAATTTTATAACAGTACATACATACATACATAACTGTGTGGGGAGACCCCGGACTGTACCTTAAGGTTAACGGGTGACGTCTCCCCAACACCTAGTATGCTCCACACCTCTACGAGGTCCATGAGGGCGCCACCATCGTGGCATTTAACAAGGCAAACAAATTGTGCTTACAAATTGGTAGCAAGAAGTTACAAAACATTTTAAGGGGCTTTAAGCCCTGTTGAACATCAGGCAATAGCATTAAATATTTTCTCTGAGTTAAAAATAAAATATAACATGACATATACAACAAACATTGGAGAAACAATTTTCAATCAAACAAAAGACATTTAACAATTTCTAGGGTAATTATGGCAATAAAAACATTATATACATTGAAAACAAGATTATAAATAGTATGAACACTTAATTATGAAAAGGAAAAAAAATGGCATGATACGAAAGTTGATAACAATATACAGGCAGGCAGCTTATACAAGTTTAATAAGCACCTTAGCTTTTAAAAGCATTTTTTAATAATTTTTAAATAATTCCAAATAAATTATTTAAAAAGTTTCTAAGGTACTAAAAGGGAATAGGATTCAAAAAGTTTTTAAGGTTCTAAAGCGGGCTCATAATGTTCGATAAGTCCAAACAATTCGGAACATACAGTTCATAAATTTCATTAAGTTCATATATAATATTTATACACAATTATTAATTGTGGAAGAAACTTAACTAAGAATAGTTTTCTGATTCGTATGTGGAATCTTCTATATCGTCTGTGGAATCGTGGCCTAAATCCTGACAAAGTTCTAATCCTCGTTTGTTGAGATGAATCATTAGCTTTGTGAGGAGTAACCTGCGGTGACGATCTTTCAAGCAAAATCTCAGGAACTCCATGTTGGTCTGTTGGGAGTTCTTCTTTAGGTGGTAATTCTCAGTCTCTGGGCACTCTAGAACATAGTGGAAAGGATCTCCTTGGGCTCCACAGATACAGGTGGATTTATAACAGTACATTATAACAGTATTTATAACATTCTACTACAAAGAAATCTTGATTATTGCTTCGTATAATACCTAATTTCAGAAGCATTTATTTCCACCATACAGACCACATTTTACAGCAACTGTTAATAAAATATTCTAAATAATAAATTTAATATTTAAGTAATTATATGAATTTATTTATTTTTCCAAGAAGTTCTTATTTCGAGTAAAGAAAAATGCAAATAACGAATATTTTCTTAGAGTAATCTGTTCAATTGAAATATTTTAACTTGATATTATTTATAATGTAAATATTTTTTTTTTACTTTATAATTTGAAATATTCGTTGAAAATGTAAATCAACAAAAATCAATTTTTCTACCTCTAAATCACAAATAAAATGTTCTCTCTATAATACTATTACAGTTATTAAACTGTAAATAAATATTAGAATAGTTTTAATTATTTAAAACTTTGATAATCATTTATACAAGTGGAATTAAGGATGACAAGTAAGCACAAAAAGTGAATAAGTCCAAATAAGTAAGCAGAAATTGTTCCCAAATTTCAGCAATTATTTTCTCTTAATTCAACATCAGACACTTAAACTGTTACTGTTTAACAAACAGACACAGTTACTGTTTAACAAATTTAAAAAATAGAATTTCTCAATATATAAATTAAAGGAAATATAATTCATATTTGAAGATCATCAGTGCAAATTATATTTACTCATATCCAATAGTTTTGAGTTTTCTCTTTTTTTAAAGTATAGAAGATAAAAGTAATTCTTAAATTGTAACGAGAAATGTTTGTGTGAATACAAATTATGTATTAAAAGTTAAGTAATTAACTTGTCTCTGAGATAAAATACAAGTACATTTTGGCTATTAACCAAAATGTTTATGACACAGCTTTTACTGGAGCAAATAGCCATGGAAATTCTATAAAACTGTAGAAAGTCATATTTAGTCTCATATTTATTCATCAGTCATATTTAGATCTAAATTAACTTACCAATTAAAAATATGTAATTAATAAAGAAGATTACAGAAATTAATGTTAAATTAATAATAACGAGGCTTGATTTTTGTTAAATAAAACATTCAATTTAAATCCATGCTGTCTCACAAGGTAATTATTAGCAGTACTGCGAAGTTTAGGCTTAATTATAATGTCTTAAATTGTTTAATAAGCTAAAAATAAAAGTTTTTAATACTACACATTTAAAAATATATATAATATTATCATTTGTTTTTTCATTTAAATGAACATTAGAGTTATAATATTTTAATCATGTAATCAAATTTAGAAATGTATTAATTGCAATTAAATAATTAGTGCCCCGATATTTATAAATTAATGGTTTCTTTATTTTTTTCTAATACTTCAAAGATGAGAACAAGAATATTTATTTTCATGATTAAAAAGGAAACATAATCTGACACTCAATTTAATTAGAAATTGATGTTTACAATGATTCAGAAAATTAATCAATTTGGTAAAAGAATCTTTTCTATTAATTAGAAACATTATTATAGTTATAAACAAACTGCCTTCTTGTTCTTGTAAAATATACTAAGCGTTTAAACTGGGCATAAAATGAAAGACAGTATGAGAATTCGTTGTGATTTAGAAGCGTGAATTACAAATAATAAATATAAATTACGTATTTCCACAAAACAACAAAGAAGCACATTTATTTTTTGAAATGTAATGTTTCTATGACATTTTGGTAACATACAATTAAAAGTGTACTAGATTAGAAAGATAGAAAAATAAAACATTTTTGTTAGAATAACAATACCCAACTGATATTTATGAGAAATCAAGTGCCCTGAAGTTTATTATTAGCACTTCTATTTCAGATAGCCCTCTATAATAAAACAAATTTACAATATTTCTAACTATACAACTCCATTTTTTGAGGTTTACAGTACATAATCTTATTTACATGCAATTTTTACGGTTGATATGTCCTTTGTATGTGATATGGTAGTAAAGGAAGTTTTCTTGGTTTTATTAACATTTCAAATTTCTTTATAAAATTCACTACTTATTTTTATTCAAAGTATTATATTAAAATTCAAAATGAAATTCTTTTTATGAAATTAAGTAGATTGCGTTTTCATGTCAGACACATATTTCAGCTTAAAATAGCTTATAAAGCAATGGATATCCCTCAAATTCAAAAACTATTTTGAAGATTATACTGAAGAAAAATTCAATATTTGCACACATACATCTTATGTTTAGTAAATAATTATTTATTGTAATAATTTTCTATATAATGCAAAAAAGTGCATGTAAACAATGACATATCTCAT
The DNA here is from genome assembly GCA_037975125.1 of Latrodectus hesperus. Classification (NCBI taxonomy): domain Eukaryota; kingdom Metazoa; phylum Arthropoda; class Arachnida; order Araneae; family Theridiidae; genus Latrodectus; species Latrodectus hesperus. Next base: position 26,329 of record JAJQOW010001386.1, on the reverse strand, counting down.
AAGCATTTATCTTTTAATAAATATTATCAAAATTAAGAAATGTAAGATATGCATTTATTTATTTTTAATCTGAAAAATAAATATTTTAACATATCAAATCAGAAATACTGCCCATGTAGTGTGCATTATTGCAAGAATGTAGTAAAAACGGATTTGGAAAAAGTATCTGCTAAATTTAAGGATAAATCTTAAAACGATAAACCTATTTAGTTATAGCTTTATTATTATTGCAAAAATTATTGAGAAGTTTCATTATATTTAATAGTAGTATTTAAATATTATTTTGAGTATTTAAATATTTTTATGTTTTAATAGAATATAATGTGTGTGAGAACAAAAAATATATTATGCAACATTTAAATGATCTATTTTAATATAAATTTTAACTTTGTAGAGAAAAGGGGTTGTAAATCTTATTTTTTTATTTTTGCTACTAAATTATTTCTCTGTGTATTATATGAATTAATTTAAAGTTCATAAGGTAATAATAGAACTTATTTTTCTTTCAAATGTATTTTAAATTATCATTATTATATTTATTTAAAAATAATCATTTAAATATTGATTAATAAGATTAATAAGTAAACCATAAAATTTTTAAGTTAAATAATTATTTATCAATGAAGAAAACCAATGTTTTATATAATTTCATTGATAAATATCAATTTTAGGAGGTAAACCTTAGATTACTTCTGAAAACAATATGGATTAAAAAGAGTAAAACTTTCAGACCAGTATGTATTTAGGTTAATAAGTAATGAAATATATCTAAATTAAATAAAATTGCATTATTTGTTTATCAGAAATATTTGATATCCAAAGAAGAATAAAAAAGAAATGAATGCCTCTACTTAAATAAAAAATAAGCCAAATTTTCATGCGAATTTTTAATGAGCAATTAAAGTAGATTAACGTCATCAAAATTCACACATAAATTATGAATGTTGATAAAATGGATTAAAATTATGCTTCTTTAATTACAGGGATTATTTTAATACAGTCAATTAAAGGATTGCTTTTCCTGAAAATATTTCGAAGATAATAATGAGATAATTGTTAATTAAATATTATATATTTGGCCAAAAAAATCATATGCTGGTTCATTCTTCTCCAGATAAATTACTATATATGTTACTAAAACTATTTTTCTTTGTTGGCTTATGAACTTTATTCATAAAAAATGCACTTTTAGAGCCATTTTCATGATAGAAAATTGATAAATAAAAAAGAGACTGTTTCATGATAGAAAATTAAAAAAATAAAATTTTAAAATAACTTTTTTAAATACAATTTTGAAATATACATTACAACTGCCTTACATAGAATACAGCATTTTAAGTTTTTAAAATATAGGTTTTATTATAATGTTTAATTTTCATGACATGTAAATTAACATAGAAAGAAAATTAAAGTGCTTGCGTAAACAATAATTGTCGATAAAAGCGCAATTTTAACCATAACAAAAAATCACAATATGAAAATTTAATTTTTATAAACAGTTTAATTTTATTTACACTTATTAAACCAAAACGCTGTAATTAAAATTTAAAACATATTAGTTTAGAATCATAAATATTAGCTTAGAATTATGACTGATGTTGGATTTTGTATTACATTTTGATTTTAGTTAATTAACTAAATAATTTTATATTGAATTGAATTGAAGCATAATATTGAAGCATTATATTTATTATTTTTTTCAATACTTTAAGTTAAATAAAGAACATTTATAATTTGAATTATTATATAAATAAAAGAAAATAACATAAGTATATTGTCTTAATAAATAATAAGTCTTAAAACTCAAATATTTGTATTAAATTTTGCCTTATTTAATGGTTCATTATGCTTAAACATTGCGAATAAATTTTGTGTTAATGTGGTTTTTATTGAGTGCATAATTAGTAATAAATATCTCTTATTTAAAAGGAAATTATTCATATGCTTACACTTCTAGAGATATTAGTTGATAGATTATATTTTATTTTAAAAAAAACGGAAGTTTTTAAAGTTTGTGTGAATGATTTTATTTATCAATAGTTATAAGTTTTTCAAATGCCCAGATACTAAAGTTTTCCAATTTTAACGCTTAAAAAGACAAAATTGATGGCATATTTACTCAATGGAGCACCTAGGGGGTGCAGCGTCGTGATTCTTAGGGCTGGTGGATCTTCGTAATTTTGAAACAGAAATAGTAAAAGATCCCTTGACTTGGACTTCCACCCTTAGAGGTATCATTTCACTTGGAAGACATTGCGACTACGACATGTTATATGTAGTTCAGCTGTCCTTAGTGATAAAAATGGATTTTCTGTTGGGTTTGGATACCAGCTCATTATATTCAACTAACGAGACTGACACCCATATCGGCCTGGTAATCGCGCCTATAATATTCTGAAGTATAATGAAATAATAAATATATAGCACTAAGTCATAAGTGTGTGGCATTTTATTGATTTATAATATATTAATTTATTTATAAACATACGTATGAAAAAATTAAGACACAATATGTTTCCTCAAAATCTATCACATAACGAAAAATGATTTGCACTGAAGTTTCTTAGAATACATCCGTAAACCTATTGCCTCACAAATGCGCGCCCGCATTCCAATTGTTAATTGCAGAATAGTTTAATACAAAATAGCGTTTGTAAATACAAAATTAAATATCAGATTTACAACTGTTGTGGAAAATTCGATTGACAGATATTAAATATATATGCGATCGAAAAATATCATATTCAAGTTTCTTGGGAAATGGGTTATTTAAAATATAATAATATACGATTATATATATATTTTTAAGTGAAAGTAATTCAGATTCCTTCTTTTATTATCTTACAATTTAGAGTCATATTATGTTACATGATTTGTAATCGTAATTTTTAAAATACTTAAAGATCTCATAAATTTTTAATAAATTAACAATAATATTTAAGTTTTACCTGCTTTAAATATTAGTTCCATCCTATTTATAGGAGCGCTTAAATAATAATTATTATAATTGTATCTTACCTTCTAACATTATATTTAGCTACATACTATAAACAGATTCAAATATAAGTATTATGTATGTAATTCATTAACCTTAATTTAACCTCGTAAAAATCAAACCTCGATAAATATTAAATATGACACTCAAATTGGTCTGTCAATAATAGATTCGAATTCAATAAAACCTTACTTTTATTATATATATATATTACATATACATACATAGATTAGCTGTTATATATATAATTAAATAATATGCTCACAAATCAGAATTATGTGTTCAAAGAAATAAATTCCTTAAAGTTAGTACGAACTACTTTTATATTAAAATATTTGAGATCATTGTTTTAGTTGTAATACTGGAAATACATTTTTTTTCTGAAAATACATTTTTAAGCAAAACTATTTAAAAAATATTTGACTTTTTATCTGAGTTTTCCTTAATTCTCTTCTTGTATATGAGCATTGCAGAAACATAATACAGTCAATGTAATTTCACATTCACTATTCAATTTAAACTTTGACATGTTAAACCATTTTCATTTTTGATTGAGAAAAATTTAGATCAACTTTGAAAACATTTTGGAAATTTTAAGTTAGTTTTAAGATATAGTTTATTTTTAATAAGATTTTCAATTTTAAGAACATTGCTTTATACAGAATCCTTATCATTTCTTTTTCGTGTATGTGACTGTCGTACCAAATAAAACCATGAATTCATATAACAGCTTCTGCAATATCTTCAATGTTTTCGGCGTATAGGTCTACCAATGATGCCAAAACTCTGGTCATTTTTAGATCAGCACTTATAACAGGGTAGTAAATGTGGTCTGATGTCTGCTGCTTGTCTGGGTAGTTATAACAGTCCCAAAGCACATCTTTTTCATTTATTATAATAATATAAACATCCAAAGAATTATAGAGATTTAGCATTGTAATATTTGAAACATTAACACACATAGAAATTTGGTTCTTTTTACAACACAGATATTAAGAAAACGCAATTTTTTTTATAGTTTCCAACATTTTGTGCAATATTTTATCATTCTAAATGCAAGACAATGATGATTCTTGAAATTTTATTTCTTTGTTTGCAGCAGTATTATTCAGATTCACGGAAAGCTAAATTTCGTCGTAATGAGCTTTTATTTATGTGTACATAAAAAGTAATTTAATTGTATTATTTTTATTTGAAGCACGTTGGTAAATACAAGCACTTATTTTGAAAAAAATAAACTAACTCAGCAAAAATAGTTATTCAGTATAAAATATTTTATTCAATAGAAAAGCTATTCAAAAAATATAATCATGTCTTTCATGTAATAAAGGATAAATTGATAGCACTTACCTTAGTTTAATTTATGGTTCTGCGATTATGGTTTTTATTTATGGTTCTTATTTAATTAATTTATGGTTTTTAAGCGAAATGCTTAGCATGTTTCAGAAGTTCGTAAATTTAGGTTAAAAGAAATGTGAACTATTTAGAATTTTATGTCGTCTTATGAAGTAACCCAAATAATAATTATTAAGTTAGTATTATCTAAGTTAATCATAATAAATCATGAAAATTTATTTATTTTAAAGATTAATTTTCTTATTTTTTTACTAAAAATTATAAAAGCATATTGATATCTGCATGTACTATAAATAGCATTCAATCAAAAAATTTATTTCATATGAAATAAAACTAATTTAATTTTAATATTATTACATTCAAAACTTATTAGCCATTTCAGTAGGGTAAAATAAGATAAATCTAAAAGCAAAGTAAATGTCCTTTTTTTCTATAAAGTTCATTTCTCTACGAGGTATACTTCTTAATTAAATTTACGTATGAAGAAATAACATAGAATTTAACATATGAAGAAAATCGTAATAAGGCAGCTTTATTTGCACTTTAAATGTAGCCATTTTCTCATTAAAGTCCACTACACTGATAATTAGCAGTTTATGCCGTAGAATTGGTGTTATAATATAGGATGCAATACCATTTACTTAAAGGTAGACACTTAAGGCACTCTATAAAAGGTTTGTGAAGTGTAAAGCCCACATTAAGAACTCAATTTTAGTAAATTATAAATCATCAAGTTAATAACAACATTAAGTTTCCACAATTTTGCGTATTAATATAAGCAGTGTACTTTGACTTGTATTAAAATTTAGTACATTTCAAAACTTATTTAATGAGTTGATTGTGAGGCAATTAAATAAGGAAAATGTTGAGATTTCAAATATAGTGTACAGTATATAAAATAAATTATATATCTTTGTGTGATATAAGACCAACTCACTTAAATATATTTAATTTTTCAATCTTTAAATACATTTTCTACTTGAAAAGTATATAATACTATTACAACGAAAATTGTATATTTAAAATTGTATTGTAATAGTACATTGTAAACACAAGTATTGTGAATATTTATTTTCATGTAAACCTCTAAAATCAATCAAATATTTGGAAATGAGATTTCTTTAAATATTTATAAGTTTTTAATCTTTTTAACACACACACACACGCGCATATATATTTGAATGAAATATTACTCTAAAGTGCAGTATTTTATACAGTAAAATATGATAAACATAAAGTTGAAATTGCTCTGTTCAAGGGGAGGAGAAACAAAAACTTTAGTATATATAAACTGTATTTTAAATTTAAACAAACATAAATTATTTTATGTTTGTTAAATAAACATAATTACTTAAGTCAGCTGAATGTATTTACATTAAAATAAAATTATTTCCAAATGTATATATGTGTGTGTGTTTTTTGAAGATTTTTGTGAGCGTGTGGAAAAAATATACAATTTGATACAAAAGGTAGAATGTGATAAATATAATTCTAATTTTACCAGTGATAATTTTTTAATAATGTCATAATATATAAATATCAAAATACATAAATATATTTTTAACGATATGCTCTAGTATCCCTCATGGTTGCTTATTTAAATTATTTTTGATGCTGCACAACATGCTAAACCAAGCAATCATTTTTTAATGAAGTCAAAATCTTTTTCTAACATAATTATACTTTTGTTTGTCGTAGTTGAGTATTTACGGTTGCTTATATCAGTCTTTCTATAGACGATTTAGTCATCTGAGATCTACATTTAAAAGAATGTCCCAAGCACTGCAAGTATTCTAGTATAAAAAAGAATTAAATACATGGAAAAATAAATATTTTTATATTAGGATTATATAATTAATGAGAATGTCAATAGACCTATATATAAAAATAATAAAATTTAAAAAATATATAACTATTATGACAATTTGATTAAGACTCTTTATAAAAATGCGAAGATTTATTTTTTTCTAAATAATTCTAAATGTTTCCTTTAATTACAAATGTAAAGTTCACAGAAAAATAAATATTTATTCCATACAGGAAATTATATAGATCTAATAATTTTAGAAGGAACATTTTAAATACTTTTATTAAAGATATTTTCAATTTAAGTATGGGTTAAAAAATACCCAATATCAGGAAAAATGCCAATTAATGTAAGTAGATATAAAGAAAAAGCAATTTAAAATATATTTTGTATTTTCAAATAGCAATTATTCAAAAATAATCGTCAATTTTTGAAAATAACTTAAATAAAGATATTTAGAATGCTAAGGAAACAAATTCATTCATTCATTCTCGTGTGCCAACTAGGCTGGCAATATGGGGTGCGCTGCTCCACTTTTTCAACTGAACCATATTTTTTTGGTGTGGAGTCCGACTTCCTCAGTACACACATGCCATAGGGACCCGTTTATAGGGTAGGTAACCATTCACACTTCATTCATACAAGGAAAGGAAAAAGACAGGATATATATAGAGAGAAAGTACATCCATGTCCGAACCGGGATTCTAACACAGGACCTCCTTATCCGCAGTCAGGCACGCTGACCACTAGACAAGTTGGTCGGCAAGGAAACAAATAAAAATATTTACTTAAATCATTTTACATTGATACATTGTTATTATATTTGTGTTATCTGATACTCATTTTACCAAAAACGTTTGATATACCCATTTACATTACAGAAGAAATAATGGTTTCTCTTTTATTCTTATACAAGTATAAAGCATAATATGTGATAATATGCTATCTTATCATACATAAATATTATATCCTCTTTATCAAAGAAAGTGTGCAGTGATTAAAAAATTAAACTTTATCTGATACTTGAGTATAGCTTGTCTAGTACTTGGAAGACTTTCAAATTATTATGCTTTCAATACAATTAGTATTTAATTTGATTTTTCTTAAACTTGTTTTACATATTCCCAAGAAATAACTTGATTTTCACGATGAACAAAAAATTTAAAATAGCTACTATATAGATTTGATAGTTTTGTGGGCTACTTTTATGTTATACCTGAAATTTTGCAAAATTGTTTCTGCTTATGTTCGTCAGAACTGATTGTTGATTCAGAATCTTCAATACAATACGTCATGCTGCACCTATAGTTCATGAATACTTTATCTTAATTAATAAAAACGCTTTTTTTAGAATATGATTATTGCTTTACACTTATAGAGATTAATCATTGTTTCTATTAAATTTTTTTTAATTTATAAATCATTTTTTAGTAAAATAGATTGAGATGAACATGTCTTCCAACGTGACTTTCAATATCAATGTAAGAAACTCAACTTCTGCACTTAAAGCAATTTCTTGTATCGCAAAACAAAATGCCTTCATGAGCATAAGCGTGAATATATAATTTTAAAATATTTTATCCCATTATAATTTTTCTTAAGAAAATCCTATTAATCGAGTTAAATCGAAGAATAAAGAAAAATATTCTGGTTTCTAATTCCAAATGTGCATAAGAATTATATCATACTTTTTATATAGAATTATATTATACTTTTTCGTTGAAAAATTATGTTGAAATTTCCATTATTTTGTCGGAAAATTTATTTCTAGAAATTTTAACATAAAATGCTTTATCATCAGGATAACGTTACAGAAATGAACAAATCAAAAAATTTCTGTTTCTTTATCAGTGTCGGAGACGCATTAAACATATTTGAAATAATTATTTTAATACTGTAAAACGAGTTACTTCATCCTCTAAACACTAGACAGTGTCCAATAACTAAAAACTAATCATGACAAATGAGTTTTTATGACTTTTTAAAAATGAATTAAAACAACATAAAAAGAAATGAAATGATAATTAAGCTATTCCAGATACAATTTTTTCAGAGCAAAATTTTGCATTTCGAAAAATCTGTGAAATGCATAGCCTTTATTACACCCACATCTTAAATACTTTAAAACTTGAAACGACTGTAGCCATACCCGATTGTTTCATAAGCATTAATAGTTTACTTTCTCATTTTATCATTCGAAATTTATAAATACAATGAATTTCAAAATTTACAATGTATAAATACATAGAAATAACAAAATTAAGTAATTTTTGAGATTTCTAAACTAAGATTTCATTTTCATTTGTAGAGATAATTAATAAATAATTTGTATTTTGCAAATAAAATTATTCTTTTACAGAAAACAATAAAATTATTACATTCAGCTTTTTCCTTAGATTATATCTAAAATATCCCTTATTTACTGGAGTTTTTCCGAATGTCGAAGAAGAAAAATATTCGAAGTACCTCATTTTTGCTTTTATTGGATGTGCTATATTCTGTTGATATTTTATTTTATACTGCTGCCAATTCATTAAGAATAACAAACTTTTATGCAACTCAACAAAGTTGCTTATATTATTTTTGACAGTATGCTATGAACTATTTACAGTCCAATCGATCAAGTCACTATAAATAAATAACACACTGTTTTCAAGACCTGAATAGCATTTCCTTATTTTGATAAAAAAAAAAATAAATAAAACTTAGCAATATGTACTACATTTTAAGTATAAATAACTTTTATTTATTTTATCCTTTATAAACATGCCAATATTGATAAGGACGAGTAAAATATGACCAGAATGTATTTAATTTCTTCACTATTTTCAATAGTAATTTGAAATATTATTTGAAAACTATATTATAATCGATGATTTTGATTATATATGAATTAAAAAACCTACTTTTCTTTTTGTTTTATTTTAAGTTAAGTGGAAACATTATAAATAAAACAATGAATCAGCTGTTTTTAATATTATTTACGTCGTTTTTGAGGGACATTAAACATTATTTCTATGTAAGTTTTTAGGTATTTTCATCTATGTAAAAGCAAATAATTGCTACATAAAGACGGTCACTGGAATAAATATAATCAAATGAATGTTTACCTTAATAAGATAGTAAATGCATTAAGTAACTATTCATGTAAAACTAAGTTATGTATATTAATTTAATGTGTGAATTTAATTTATTTGCATTTTATAAACATTTATAATTTTTAAGTATAATAATTTGTACTTTATATACATTATCCGTAATAATTATTTATTTATCATTATTTTTGCCGTGGATAGGAAAATATTTACAATCCTTGGATGCAAAAATATTTTTTTAATGTTTCCTTCTGCAGATGACTTTTTACTATAAATGCTTTAAAATAAATGCGGAAAATTTATATTTTCTGGAAGTTTATGCAATAGAATTATCCATAAAAAATGCTTTCTCTACAACTATAAATATTTTTCAGTTTAAAAATTACATTTAACCTTAATAGGAATATTTTCAATACATCATTTATATAAATATTTTTCCTTTTCATTCACGTTTATATTAAATATCTCCTCTCATCATCATTTTTAGAAGAAAAATAAAGACATTTTATATTAACATTTTATAAAAAAATAATAGCTATTTCATAATTAATTTTAAAATTAAATTATGTATCTTTTATTGGCTATTATTGTTCATGTGTGTAATGTTTTTAGTTTAATCTCAGTAACATAAAACTGCTAATAAAGTATTTTTCATGAAAAAAAAACAAAATTTATTTAGATTATCATTAGTTTTTTTTAATTTCAAAAGTTGTTTAATTAATTTAATTACACTTTCCAGGTATTCATTAATTTCTGTGATGAATGATGTTACAGATATTGTAATCTAATATTTTTATCTGTGTAATCATTTGTCTGCAGTAAATTTTCTCAATTATACTGTAACTCAATATAATTTTTGACATTCAAGTATTTAGCTTCTTGAAATTATGTAATACATACTTTTAAATATTACATATTTGAAAGTAATCGCGATAATAAATTATTTTAATTCTGCATTATTCAAATCTTCTTTTCTTCAAAATATTTTAAAAAATATATGAAAATGTAAGGAATAAAATTCTTTTTCTGATATTTAATTCTTAATGCTACAATAGAAAAAAGAGAGCTATTATGAAATACAATTAATTGTTTCTTGAGATTTTTAAGAATAGTAACTAATATGTAGACTCTGAAATATATTCTGATAACAAATGTATAAATGCAATCACTTTAAGCTCAAAGAGACATTAAAAGGAGCGTTTTAAATTTTGCTCCATAATATGTGTTTTGGCGAGATAAAGCTTTTGGCTTAGTGCAACCAAACCTCTTCCAACAATTTATCATCAACACTTGGACAGTTTTCATAAGGAACTAAATATCATCACATATCCATTATGTCGTGATAAAAAAATAACTAGCATCATCATTTTGGTTATCATGAAAGGTTTAGAGAAATTCATTTTACTTTTGTTAAATGTGCTTAACTTTACCTTAATATTTAGTTATAAGTGATATTTATAATGGTTTTATGTAAAATACAGGGCTCTAGCCATTTTGACATTAACTTCTCCTATTAACTTGGCATTCATCTCCTCATTAACTTGGTACTCATCTCCCAACAGAATGTGCCATAGGAAAGCAGGATCAATTTCTACCCTGGTAAAAAACGATAGAGCAAATGTCTCTAGCTTACTACAATAACTTGGTTTCAGTTCGTTCAAGCGGCTGCTTTTGCAGGGGTAAAATACAATAACTCGCCGCAAAATTCTCCATACCATGGAATAACTCATGTCCAACTGTCGAACTACACCCCGGGCGCTGCTAGTACCAGCAATGGTTCCCGGTGATCCTTTGACAATTGCAGTGTCCACATCAGTTATTACATCTTCTGATACTGGTTTACGTCCTCTCCCGGCGCGAATGGTCAATGACCTCATTTCCTCGAACTTCTTAATCATTTTCTTAACAACAGTTAGCGATAAAAGGATTTTTCGTAATTTTTTCTGGAAAAAGGATGAATAATTTACATAGGTTTATTCTCACTTCTGACACTTTATACTCATCTACTGAAGGATCAATAACTACATTTAAAATGGATAAGAAAGCATATTAAAAGCACGCATTTGATATAAGAATCACTTTATGGTTTATTGTGTCGAAAACAGGACACTAGACATACAAGCTCGGCAGTTTTTAGTTTTAAGTATGATTGTAAATGATATCAGACTAAACAAAACAATTTTATAAGCTATTTCCAAAATAATTATATAAATAAATATATTAAAATAATAAGCTGCTTTAATTACTCATAAGAAATATTAAACTTTAAAAACATATTTAATCATTTTCTTTAGAATAACAAATGAAACTAAATTCAACATGTTGCAAAAATATAATAAAATTTATTAATTACATTCATTTTTGTAGTTACATTATTTATGTTTCTGCAACTATTCACTCTAAAATAGCTCGTATAAATTCTAGAAAAATGTCTTAAGTAGAATTAATTTAAATTATATCTTTTAGACGCTTATTTAATAAAAGTATTGATAATTATTTTGCCTGTCCCTACCAAATTAATAATTAAGAATAATTAAAAAAATATAATCATATGTACAAAATAAAATTCTAAATTAATGTCATAAGAAAATTTCATATTCATTATGTGAATTTATACCGAAAACTATTAAAAAATTTCTTTCTTATGTTTAATTGCACAGATCTGCAAGAAAGGGGGTTTTACTAAAAATTACCCTAAAAACTTCATTGTTTTCGATAAAAAATCGAACTTCAGATGAAGAAAAAAATTTTTTAACTCGAAGAAAAACACACATACACACATCAAAAATAGACCATTAAAGACCTTTTTTATAATAAAAACTAAAAATTGGAAATAAGCCAAGTTCTGTGAATGGAAAGAAAAATCTAATATGTTTAAAATACCAAATAAAATTTATGTGATCAATATCATATATCTAGTTTAAAAACAGGACATCTTTTATCTAGTTTTAATGCTTTTTCACATAAAAAGTTGTAATGTTTATTTTATAATAAATAGAAAAATAGAAAATAATTATATGCATATCTACTTTTAATAACTTTCTTGATATCATGTCTTAAACCTCATATCGTAAGCAAAAAAAGTGAGTTTATATCACATGTCGTAATGTCATTAAATTCAAAGTCATTATTATAATAAAAATGATTATTTGCAACAGCTGATGATGAGAGAATATACTTTAGAATGCTGACTGTTTATATTTGTGAATATTTTAGTTTAAATTATCCTAACAAGATGTGATATTTGTGAACACAAGTATTAAAACATGCATAATAAATGAATTATGAAAATATTTGTCTAAAATGCCACACAAACGGAAATACATCAGTTGATATTACTGCACTTTGAGACATGAGTAAATTCAATTCATTTACATAGATATTAAGAACATTACATAAATCTCATTTAAATTGAAATTGGAAATGTTAACAATCCTATCACATGAGTTTGAATATTTGCAAATATATCATTGGTCAAATGACTTATCGCGTTTTTAAATAATATTTCACAGCGAATGTGTAAACTAACTCAATTCAAAACTGAATGAAATAGTTTAAATGTTTAATAATTAAAGATAATTTAATATACAATTCTGTGAATTTTACTTTTCAAGTCATCTTGTAAAATAAAATAATTAGCTACTTCCTATCAAATATTAAAAGTACCAAATAATAAAAACACTTGCTATCACAAATAATAAAGTAATCAAGTAGAAAGAAAATCTCATATTGTATGTGACAGTTCAATACAATATCATAAATTGCACTTGCCAGTAAGGTACACTTAACAGACATTTAAACAGTAATAAGAAAACTTCATGGGTTGAAATTCAATCCAAATTTAGTAATTCATAAATGAAAGATGATGGTAAATGCTACACTTTTTGCATTATTTCTAAAATACATAAAATTTAAACATCATTCTATATGTAAAATCATTCATATTTCAAGATAATTGCTCTGTTCATAGCGTAAATAATTGATTACAATGAACGATTAAAACGGAAAAAATATACAAAATATATAAAATATTTAAGTTGTTCCTTGGCGAAAATTAGCAATTTTGTTTTTCACCCAGCTTGTTTTCGTGCATGATTGAAAAAACAAGTTTGCGTTGAAACTATGATTGATACGAGAAATAAACCAACAAATTTAGTAATGTGTCGCCGACTTGGCAAAAAACTGAGAGCACTCTGAAATATAGAATGAATGCCCAATTAAATATAGAAAACTATTATAGAAAAAGAAATGAAAAACTTCCATCTTGTAAATGCAAATATTTAACATAAATATAAATTTTTATAACATGTACTAGAATGAATTTCATTTTTTTATTCATTTTTTCTAATGCTATTATAAATAACTGATATAATTTTACATACATTTTCCTGATTAATGCTTAGAAATTGCTAAAAGAAACGAAAAAATATTGAATGCGATTATTTTATTTTTTCTCAAAAATAAAATATAGAACGAAATAACTTATAATTGATTTAAAACTACTTTTTAGTGGTTTTCAATGAAAAAACTTATTCAAAAATTATATTAGGAAGAGCAAAAGCTCCCAGCAGTATAGAATTTCGTTACAAAACACTTCATTGCATAATTTGAAAATCTAATCATAGAAGTGTCACATTTGTTTTCTTTCATTTTATATCATTCTTCTATTAGTATTATTCATTGTGAGAGGGAGAAGATGAATAATTACATGTTGAGATGCAGTGTTCTTTTGTCCTAATCCAAATTAAATGATTATCAATAAATTGTGAATACATATCGTATGCTTTTATTTTGTTTTATGAGAGAACTAACTTTGGGTCCATGGTAACCCAGTGGTTAGAGCATCGACATTCCGCCACAGAAGGGTGGGGTTTGACTCCTAATGCCGCCAAAGACCCACCAAGTACATGCGGCGTACGTACTCGTTAAATATGTGGAATCAAAAGTCCTGTGGTCGGTCGTTGATCAGTTACCATGGGTGAAATGGTCTGGCGAAAATTTCCTCCCCTTCAGATCAATGTCAATATTGAGAGAGTGGATTCACTGGTGGTACCATCTATCAAAGGATTTGAAAAGAAAAGTCGTACTTTCCCCTTCGTTGTGCTCTGATTTAACGAAGGTCACACCCTGCTGACCTAAATGCACATAGTCAAAGTATAACGAGCTTGGCTTGTCCAAATGTCATAAATAACAACAACTAACTATGTGCTTAGTATATTTCGTGGATATACAAATATATACATCATATAGATATTCAAATGTATCTCAGTTATACCTCATACAGATATTCAAATCTCAGCTGATCAGTTTCTGCAAAAAATATCTTAAAGATGTTATAATTTATCCCAACAGGATAATAATAATTAAAATAATGATGTTACTTAGAAGCTATTACAGTACACAGCTTCATGCTTTAAAATGAAAACTGAACATTCGTATTAAATCTCTTTCATACTCGAGTTGTTTTATCATTTTTTATATAAAATAATAAAATCAATATTTATCTGTAAATATCTACTTTTGATAGAGTTTAAATATCGCTATAATAAAAAAGGGAAAAAATATGGCTATCATGGTTTCTGAACAACTGTTGTTTTATATACTACCATTAAAATGATAACACAAAGTTAACTTTTTCTACATGACTGATAAATGTGATGATGGTTGATGAATATGATATGAGAAAAGATTTAGAATCAATAAAAATCTATTCCTCAATTTTACAATACTATTGGAATTATGATATTTCATGTACTTTTTTAGCGAAATGAAATCACATATATACATCTTGAACTCTGTATTTGTGTAACATGTACCTACTGAAAAATATCATATTTTCACTTACTTTTGATAGACGTGCAATTTAATTTTCATTCGTTTTTCTTCATCATGTTCTGTAGAATTAGAGAAATTTAAATTATTAGAGCAATTAACTACGGAATTCAATTTATACTAAATGAATATCGTAGACTTGATTACGACCAAAATAAAGTCCCAACTTTCTAAATAATTATCTTATTTATATATAAATAGGATATATTATTTCATAATATGGAATGTTCAAAATTTGCAACTTTTTTGTGTCATTATTATCCAAAAAATATTTTATACAATCGAAGTTTTCTGAATCATCATATAATCTTATGGACTAATAAAGAAATTTTTATAGACTTGTGGGAAACAAATTGAAGAGTGAATCAATACCAGATTATTAAGAATTATCAGAAATTGAAGATGTTAAATAATGTATAAAAAATTCAACAGTTTCTATTCCAAGGGTTACCTTGAATGTAAAAAACCTAATACAGTGATGAAAATTGGCTGCGAAATTTTTAACTGGTCAAGATATTTAACTGGCAAAGAAATTGAACTATTCATATCTGAATTCTTAAGCTATTTATTCATTTTTGCATATTATTATTTTAAAAGTATCAATTTTTTCAGGATTTTCTTTCAAAACATTTAATATTAGTAAGAGACGTTATTTGATTTCAGTAATCTAATTAAATATCAACAAATTTTAATTGAATTATTTATAAGTGACAAATTAGGAACATACACAAATATTTTGAAATTCATTTTATTTGAAAACGTTTTTACTTAGATGTATAAAATATTTGAATTGAAAATGATTCATAACAATCTAAGATATTTATATAGCAAAGTTAATATATTTTAAAAAATATTCCTTTTAATTTAAAAATTAATTACTTAAATAAATTTAAATTTAAAAAGTTCAATTTTAAAGTTATTTTCAAAGATTTATACCACAGCTAACTTTTAAGAAAATAGAAACTTTCATATACTCAAATTTGAACTACTAAGTAAACTGGGCTGAAGTACCAAAATATTGTGATAAAAACATTTGTGAAATCCAAATCTTGTAAATATTATTTGTAAAATGATAGTTATTTAATCAAATAAAATGCAATAAATTATTTCGAAATAATTCTATGAACGCACACATGTTTCATAAAACATATCAAATAGGAATTTTTAAATATTTATATCATTTATGTAAGTAATTACATAGTTAAATATTCCAATATTAAAATTTCACAAACTATAATTCATGTAGTTTGTTTCATAAAAATATTGAAAATGATTTTTTGCAGGATTTGTTGCTATCAATAATGTAATAAATAATATTATTCCAAATAATGATTTGAATATTTTAATATGTGTTTTTATGTGCATTATTATTAATTATGTATTCATTTGCACTCGTTAGATATTATTTTTCAATATTGAGTCGAATAATTGTTGTTTTATTTAATAAAGTTTTGTTGTTGGTGTTAATGTTAATGGAATCAATAAACAGTATTAATTTTCAAAATTTATTCCATGAATACTTAATCTTCAATCTATGAAAATGAACGTAAGCACTACTTAAAAAGAACTGTTTGAAACACTCACAATAATTTGTCAGAGAGTATTGACATTGTAAGTAATCCACTGAGATCCAAAAAATAGAATTTGCATGGTAGATATGTTAATATCATAAATATAATGTTTACTGATCAGCATGATTGATTAAACCACATAGTGTTTTATTTCATACTAATAATATAATTTTAAAAAAATGGCTACTTTTCTTAAATTGTTAAATGCATTTATGTTTTGCGATAACTAAATTTAATGCTTTCATTTTACACAGAAAAATTTATAAAAGAAGGTATGTGTTCAACATCTTAAATATGTGGCACTTCACTCAAAAAATTAGGGAGAAATTAAACAATTTTACTTAGCAGTCAATTCATTGTTGAATCCTTTTAGTAACAAAATGTACCCTGCAATTCTTCAAATTTACAATAAATAACTTTTGGGTATCGAACCAGAACAGTCAAGACTTAAATATAAATGAAATTATTTTTCTGTTAGAAGTTAAAAATTTATGTTAGAAATTTAAAAGAGACTGTCGTTGAACTCTGAGAAGAATAAAAAATTTGAAATTAATAAAATCAGAAAAATCAAAAATTGATATATAATATATTAAAAAATTAAATGAAACATGTAAAATGATTCCAAATAATTCCTTCATCTCAAAATCATGGATACTAGAAGTCGCCATGATTGGTGACATATCTATAAGCATTAATAAATTTCAAATGTGTAAATTATAATAAAAAATCCTATTTAATACTCATTTCACTAAATAGCTAAGTACATATTGTTTTCACACATGTCAAATCTTCAAGCAAAACTAATATATATATATATATATATATATATATATATATATATATATATATATATATATATATATATATATATATATATATATATATATATATATATATATATATATATATATATATATATGTAGCTGTATCACTTAATATATCTTAAATAATAATCTTAAATTTTAAATTTTATTTATCATTAATTTTTAATGTAAGCAAAAATCTTAATTATCATAACAATTTTATTTTAGGAATTAAAAAGAAATGTGATAATTTGCTGGTTTTTAGATTAATACGATGTCAATTTAAAACGTTGAATAATTTTTATACCGAAGTTTTTAAATAAAACCATACTAAGTAATTAATTTTTAATTAATAAATTTTTCATACTAAGTAATTAAAATAAATCACGAATAGAATTTTCAAGCATTAAAATGTATTTGTATTTTTTCGGACATTTTTAAGCATCAATTATTTTACAATTAAATGGAAGTTTGAATGTTTCCATTATATAAAATGCCAGAATCTTTGTAGTTTTCATCTGTTCTTAAAAGTGCACTGAAGTTAGAGTTTTCATTTCCAAATTAGCTCTTTCAGGAAAAACAAAAATGTGTGTTGATTGAATAAACAGTCTAAATTCTTCCTATTTCTTACATCATTATGAAAGAAAATTACTACAAAATGGTAATTATTGAAGATAAAAATTTTAACTGAAGTGCTAATTATACCAAGCTAATATAACTATCAAACATCAAAGATTATGCAATAACATAAGTTGATTGGTTTACATTTCACATAATCTATTTATTCACTTAGAAAATTGTGAAACAATTGGCTAAACTTATGTTGTGAAGCATATGAGAGAAATATTAACACGGTGTCACAAAACGTACTTTTAATAATGTGTTTCTATATCACTGCATTTAGAATTCTATGCAACTGTGCTTCAATAGAACAATTTTTCTTATTCCTGTAACCAAACAAAACAAATGCAAAAAATTGTATTTGATGATTGCATAAGTTTTATTTCATAAAAATCACTTTTGCTGTACAGACTAGTAACCACTTCATATAATTTGATAGCAAATTATATTCACATTTTAAATTGACGAAATTAAATTATATTTACAAATTTAATTTACATTCGCTATAGTAAGAGTTATAAATATTTTAATTATATTTTTCATTTTTTGAAGAATAAATTATTTTGAGCAATACGTGCATAATTATCAATTCCGAAAGAATTTTTTTAGTATAAATACCATGAAATGTAATTTAATGGACTTCAATTATATTAAAATTTTAATTCATTGTTCTGCTATATTAAATTAGTTTACATATATACTATTATTCGGACTTTTCAACATCTATGGTTATTGTCTTCTGGATAGCAATATTCTTTAAAAATATTTTATCCAGAAGAGAAATTATATTTAATAATATAACTTAATCTAATGTTATGATAAATACTTAATATTCTCCAGCGTGATATCGAAGACAATTCCATTTTTAATTTATAAATATTACTATTTTATTATTAAATAGGATTACACTTTGAAAATAGAAATAACACAATTAACATATTAAAAATAAGAATGGAAACATATATTTTCTTTTCTAATTTTGTTAAACGTATTGTATGATGAGATATAAAATGGTTTTACTTACACCAAAATTAAGAATACGTTCGTTGAAGTAAATAAAACAAAACATGAAATGTAAATAATTTAATATACAGTATTTATTTGAATTTTTACATAATAAGATTAAACTCCTTAAAAGCATATTTTCAGTTTGTTTTCATTTTAAATATATAAGCTTCATATTGAATTATCTATTTATTATAAACGAAAATATATACTTCCTTTAGTAAATTTTGCAAAACTTATTGTATCATAGCATACACAATCGTGTGATTCATACCATCATTAAAAACATGTTCATGGAAAAACAAAACAAAAATTCAAATGTAAAGGATTTAATAAACAATATTTATTTGAATACTATACATAAGTTTAAACTTACATTATAAGTTAAAACTTTTTCAACAAACATATCATTTTTAAAATGTTTTCACTTTAAATTATAACTTTCATATAGAATCCTTTAAATTTTAAACACACAATCATTGAAACATTACTCAAGTTATATTTCAGAGTGATAAAATGCATTTAACATCAAACAATAACAAATATTAATATATTCTATAACTGACTAAGTTATTTATAATATATAAATTTATAAGAAAAGTATAAAAACCATGTATAATGTAAGTAAAGAAAAATATGCAAAGAAACAAAAAAATAAAATCTAAATGAAGGATTATTCTTTTCGGAGGCAGAACGACTTATGGAATTTTTCTGTATAACATTAAATATACATTTTTCGATTATAACATATGTGTTTCATTCTTTCCTTAACTGAAAAAATATTTTAATAAATACAGTATTTTCTATGATTATTTTTTATATATTTTATAAAAATGTTTAAATTGTTTTAAAATATTTCTATAACTTTACGAAAATGTAAAACTTATATATTAAAGAAAAAAGAGTATTCATTTTTGATGTTATATTTTATTCTATCAATATAAAATATAACTCATCATAAATTTATTTTGCTCCAAGATTAAATTTCTCCAAATATATACTCTTCAATCACTTTTATTTAATCAGAAATATTCCTCGCTTATTTCATATAAATAAATATTTTAAAGAACTATAAAAAGTCTCACTTTTGAAACTTGGATTAGTTAAGAACTACATAAAATACTTTCAAATAAGTAATCAGCAATTGAATATCTCCATTCATGGATATAATTCACTTTTTAAAATACGCATTTAAGAATATTGCCTTAAGGCATGCGTTACAATATGTTAATTCAAGCATTCTCTTGATTAATATGTATTCATGTATTGAAAAATAAAAAATGGTTTTTTTCTTTATACCATTTCATCCTATAAATGAAAATTCAATATTAACTATCTATTTGATAAATGAATCGAGGTAAATGAAGTGTACGATAATTCTCGAAATAAAAAGCATTGAATAATTGTATTAAAAATTAATCATGTCATGATAAATAAAAAAAATTAAATGATTACTTTTATTCATAGTATTAAAAAATTTAATTGTTAGATAATCAAGCAGAATCTCATTTACTCTTAAAAATATAAAATTAAACAATTTTGGTACATGAAAATTAATTTTATAAAAACAAATTTGTTTCTAATAGAGTAATTAAACAGTGTAAAAAATTTACATTTGAAAATAGTCATTAATATTAATCATTATAAAATTAAGAATTATTCAAAATGGCTGCAATGAGAGGAAAAATTTAAATATGATTTTAAGTAAAAAAATATGAAATAAAAAGGGATTTAAATTTGCGCTTGACGTAAAGATTAAGTTTTTTCAAAATATCGTACTTGGATTAAGTATTATAAATTACTTAACTTCTGAGTTTGTTAAAAGAGTTTAAGTTTTTCACTTTATTTTAAAAATTGACATTAAATTTCCAATTAAATATTTACAAAGAATAAAATACACGAAAAGATATGGTACATAATACACGATTATAATTTAACTTTCTTAGAGCATTTATTAGTATATTTTATTTTCTCTGTTACATCAAATTTCAACTTTTAAAAATAATCATATTTCAAAATAGATGTTAATTAAGTATTTTACAAATAATCTAAAATATGCTTATAGAATTATAATAGGATATGTTAATTTTAAAAGTAAAAGAAATGTGATAATTATTTTAGTGAAATGCAACAAACATGACTAACTAGTTTCAATTCCGTAAACATTTCACACAATCAATATTTTATAAATTCCTTTTCCTTTTTCATGTTTATTTAATTGAGCGTAATCGCCATCTTCAAAAACAATAAACATATAATCATTAGAATTAATAAACATAAAGATTAACATAAGACTTTTTGTAACATTTTATGGAAATTTAAAAAAATTAATTCATGTTTCTTTTACAAAATAATCCTTAAATATAAGTGATACTACAGTACATAAACATATTTTTAATTAATTTAACTACAGAGATGTAAAATAAAGAGTTTTGTATCACAATTTAGGATTAAAATTTCTTTAAGAATTCCACTTTTTAACTAGAAGTTGATTCAATTCCCTCAGTATTGTATAATGCGCGTGCCAATAATTTCTCAGTTTTAGGAAAAAGGATGCTTTACTTGGTCCTGACTGCTTACAGGACCATCTCTGTAAAAGTAGAGTGAAGTAGAGTCACACAAAACACGGTTGTGTTTTGTGTGAGTCTAATCAATCAATGATTTTTAAACAATTAAATAATTGTACCGTACTTTCTCAGTGTGAGGACATTGTCAAGAAGTATTGGATGTCATGAGATATAGGCTTAAGCGTTTATGATTGCCATTTGTAAAATAATTAAACGTATTAAATTAATGCATTTAAATCATTCAATTTTCAAGATTAGAAATTATGGGGAAATTTTTATGAGCTGTTTCAAAATGCTTAGATTAATAGAAATATTATTTAATATTTACAAATAATCACTTCAAATATATATAAAAATTATATATTATTTAAGTATAATCATGCAATAAAATAAAGATTTAGTAAGCCAGAATGAAACCCGGTGTTGCAAAGCTTTGCGCTTCCAGTGCCTTCGGGCTGGGAAAATTCGACAATGCCTTTTATCACTTCACGCAGTCGCTTGATTGATTGATCAAAACATCTTTTTATAAGTTCAAGCATGAATAATATTCTTTTATTTTGAAAATGCTTTTGAATAATCTTAAGAACGTAAATCTGTATTAAAAGACATATCAGTGACATTTTTAACGAGATTATGAAATTAAATTAATATAATTTCATAATGTAGTTCTAATTTCATTTTTTCCATGATTCTAATCTAATTTCATGATTAGCTTAAAATCTTAAGCTGTGACCATTTGATATTAGCAATAATTATGTCCCAAGAATTTAAAATTCAGACATTTTATTTTTTAAGAATTTTGTTTTAAAATTAGCCTGTGTATTTAAACCAATACCTTACACAAAGAGCATTTAGGATTTCAATTCAATAACTTATTAATTAAAAATGCATAAAAAGTCTTCTTTAAATGTGCATATATATACAAGAATGCATTTTTAAGAAACAAAAAACATAATATTTCAATTAAACTCACCATTCTTTCTCGTCCAAATTTCACCTCATGAATAACTCTTTTTAATTAACCGATTGAAATGTTGGATATGTTTTTGTAACAAATTCAATTACTTTCTTCGCTTTTATAATAGGTTGTAAATCAAGCAGAAAACCAGAAAAACTTAACTTTTTTCTGTTAATTTCAAAGTACTTTTTATTTTTAAGTATGTAGAATTAGAAGTATTTTAACTCATAAATGAAATGCATGAGATTTTCTTTTATTTGGCAAAGTTTATATTATTCTTGTTAGAGTAGCATTTTAAATCATTTGGTGTAACTAATGACTTTTAAATTTTGAGATAATATATATATATATATATATATATATATATATATATATATATATATATATATATATATATATATATATATATATATATATATATATATATATATAAACATTCCATAAAAGAGTTCAATTTTATTGATTTCTTCTCAAGACATTTTTACAAATGTGTATATATTTTTATGAAAATCCTTAGCATATACAACGTAAAATCTGCAATACAATTCAAAAACTAAAACAATAGTCTTTTATCTGTGTGAAGTGACGTTTCTAGTAAATTTAAAAAATTTTTTTATCATTTATAGTTAATAAAACGCCTTAATATAGTAAGAATCTAATATAAATAATATTCGTTTAGATTTTAGTTTCTTGTAAATAAATAGTAGAGTAATTAGAATGACTTATATACACAAATATTCAAGTAAACTTTTTAAAATATTTTGTAAATTGGAAAATTATTCGAAAGGATATATTTGGGTGACAATTTTTAATCATAAAATATATATTTGATTTTTTGTGTGAAGGAAAAAGTTAAGGCGAAGGAAAACAAGAAGTATAAATTAGTATAATAATTAAAACAATTTTATTCATTACATTAATTTATATTCTTTATAATTGTAACTTTTACTTATATTTTATTTACTACAGTGGTAAGATTTTCACTATATCAACAATATATTTCTTTTTTAGTTTTGTTTTTCCTTATCATAAACTCTCATAAAAAAGAAATTAATAATTTGTTCCTGTGTCTCTATTTATTAATGTTTCTGAAAGTTTTATGCATTTAATGTGTTCCTAGTGGTAGCCTAGTTGCATAGGCCTTCCACGGAAGGGCAGGGTTCGTTTCCCAATGCCTCCAAAACACCACCGAGTACATTCGATATACGTTCTAGTTAAATCCATGGAATTGAATGTCCCAAGGTTTGTCGTTGATCAGTACCATGGAAAAAATAAACAGAAAAGTAAATATTTTGCTAAAAAAAAGGCAACGGAAGCATTTAATAGAAAATCAACTCTTTGATATTCGACCTATTGTGTTTCTATTCTTAACGTCTGTTATACTTATAGAGATTTATATTTTTAATGTTATCATGATAATTGCATGTCTTAAAAACAAAAAGTATATATATATATATATATATATATATTCAAATTTGTTTATTTAGGTATCTTATTCCATAAATGTATATTTTAGAATATTGATAAAAATAATTTTAAGTAGTTTCACATATTAAAGAAACTTTATTTCTTATTTAGGCATCAAAATGGAAATATTCTGAATATAAATATTAAGAATCTCATATTTGCATATTTTATTATTTCTGACAAAAGATATTACTTATCAAAATTTTATCAAATACTTTAAGTCACACTTTTCTATTTGGTAGTTTTACAAATCTTATGAAAAAGAAAAGTAAGGAAAATAGTTTTCCATGCGCTATTTTCCAAGAAAAGTCTGATTACTTGCCCCATAATTGTGTTCTAATTTTTTTCAAAAGTATTCACAATAATTAAGACTTTTAGATTTGAAAATCAAATAAATTTGGTGAAAGGCTTAATTTTTAAACTAACAATCAGTTATCTTTTAATTAAGATATTAATCATATGCAACACCTTACATTCACAAAATTTTCTAAAAATTATAAATCTCTCATTCAGAGTATAAATATAATCTAAAAATATTAATTTTATATTATTTAAACATATATCTTTTTTAGGCTATTAAATTCTACTTTTAATAAACTTCCAGCTATTTCAGAGCTTCTGATTCAAATGCTATTAAAAAATCGTAATTTCTACATAAAATACGATACTTAACAAATACTATTCCTCTCCTTTAAATACTATTTTTGGAGTAGTATCAACTTTTATGATACTCTTTGTCTGAACTTAATAAAATACCTCAACATTATAAAATGAACATGCTGGAAGTTTATCATAAATACTATAAAACTGTAAATTCAACGCAAAACTATAAATTCAAAATCAGATCTGATATTTCAGAAACGAGGGAAAAATCAGCAATATCATCAATGCTTGAATATGTAATTTAAATTATTATAAGCCGAGAACAGAATATTGAATATTCATTATCAAAGCAATTACGTAATAGAAAATGTCTGGACAAAAAAGAAATGATAACTGATAATTATAAGGAACCTGTATTTAGTTATCTAATCAATATATCTAATGCTCACAGGTTCAAAATTTTAAATATATTGAAAGATATGACTAAGCAAATGGAAAAAAGAAAACGCAAAATTTTAAAATTACTCCAATCATTCTATTTTTAGCATATTTTGGTGAAAGTTGTTTTGAATTACTAATCAATCACTCTCATGAATATGAACCTGATCATACGCCTTATAATTTTAAAGACTTTTAATTGTCAATATATTAATATAAAACAAATTAATCACGAAGCAAATAGCAGATAATACGCAAGTGTCTGAGAATCACTATAATGAGAAATATTTCTAAAGGCGATTCAAAAATGTTATCACGGCAAAATGATGATGCATTTTACGTGAGTAACAGTTAATTGTGCCAATACAGTTAATAATACTATACCAGCTTTAATTGTGTATTAAGAACCAGTTGATTTTGTAATTGATCTAAAACAATTTCTCTAACTTTTAAAAACTGTTAAATATTAATTTTATTTCAAATGATCAAACTTCGCTTTTTTATTTATGTAAATATAAGTAGAAAATAAAGTGATATATTTCAATATTATATTAATATTTTTTAATTTTTGAAAATAATTATATGCAATTATAAGTACATTAAAATAATTAATAAATATCACAATTTCTCCACACAAATGAAGAATGAACAGTTTGAGAAAGTATAAAATATATTAAGTTATACTATATAAGTATAGTGTTATACTTAAAGTATATATAATTAGGTCCTATACTTTTATATTTCAATAAAATTATATGCATGCCTTTTTTAGATATTTTAAACTAAATTATGTTTTACGAAACTTCATTGTAATTTTAAATAACATTAGATCATATTATTTTTTGTTTAAACAGTTACATTTAGCATATATTTCGAATATTAATTGCTTATACTTTTTAAGCAACCATGAAAAAGAACTTAAATTGTGCATGAACGAGAAAAAGTAAAATATTTTTCTTGCATTTTTGTAAGTAAAATTTTAATTCGTGTTTTAATTAGTTAAGTGAGAATTCATGCCGAACACAGACTATAAAATCAAAAGACAATTTAGCTGCAATACATTGCCCATTAAAAGTCCCCTACCAACCCATTCCCTTTAGATTATCTGGAGCACAGGAAAGCTAAAATGCCTACTCAGTTGTTGATCTCATCACACAGCTGTGTTTCAACATAACGAGGCAATAGACTGTGTTTAATATCCTCGGTTATCA
>JAJQOW010001385.1:0-51466 GCA_037975125.1 Latrodectus hesperus | reverse complement strand
TATATATATATATATATATATATATATATATATATATATATATATATATTAAAATAATTAAAGTAATTTTATATAATATTGATTCATTTATCTTTAAAATTTCTAAATTTTATAATGTACCTATTGAATTTTTTACAGTCTGGAAGTTTAAACTTTTCAATAAAATTAAGAAATTTATTTTTGTCAATAATATAACATTTCCTGGTATTAAGCTTGGTCCATTAAAACCAGCCATAAATAATCTAAAAGATAACTTCATCATTACGCCAGTAAATAAAGCCTCTAATAATTACGCATTTTTTTGTAAGAAATTCTATTTAGATTTAATTGAAAATGAAACATTAAATTCCAGCACATATAAGCGTTTAAACTCCACTGTTAATATTATTAATAAAAAAATCCTTGGGCTTTACAAACTTTTAAATATTAGCAACTATAAATTAGTGTTTCCTTATTTAACAGTCATTCCTAAATTTCACAAAATTCCTATAGATTTATCACCTGTGGTACTAAATCATACATAAATAAACCTGGAATTATTTTTGCTAAATTTCTTAATATTATATTAGACAATATTGTTAAATCAGAAGCCACTTGGATCATTAATAATAATAGGCCTATTTTGGATTTTTTATCGAAAAATTATATTTATTGTATTAATTCTTTTGACTTTAAAGACCTTTTTACTAGTATTCCCATAGATAAATTAAACGATGTACTACACCTTTATTATCAGGACTATAGAAACTTATTAAATATTAATTTTGATTACTGGAATAATTTAGTTAAAATGTGTATTTATAATAATTTTATATTTAACGGTGAAAATATTTTTATTCAAAATTGTGGAATTCCACAGGGATCCAACTTTTCTAGCACACTAGCAAATTTATTTTTACATTATTTTGAAAAAAAAACTTCTTTTATCAATATCCTTTTGCTTTTCGATACATAGATGATTTCATTATTTTCAACAATTTAAAATTTGAAGATATTTCTAAAACTATTTACCCTGAAGAACTTTCTCTAATTAGAACTAATTTATGTGAAACTAAAACAGAATTTCTGGATTTATTTATCACTATTGATAATTCCACTACATATATAGACATTTTCGACAAAACTAAACAGTTTAATTTTCATGTTAATAAGTTAATTTCTTTGAACTCCAATATTTCTTTAAAAATATACAGAAACATTATAATTAATGAGCTTAATCGCATTTATATAATCTGTAACAATTATGAATATACTAAAAATCAAATTAAACGCTTAATAGCTCACCTAAAAAATAACAATATTCCAATTAATTTTATTTTAAAATATGTAGGAAGTAGGGAATCGCTTGTAAGATTGAAGTAATGCGTAGTTTTTATAACTACAGAAGGGCCACCCAAGCATTGAAGTTTTTACAAGAATCCTGAAAATACCTACATAGAAAATACCTACATATACACTTTATTTTGTACATAACTGAAACTTAAATCCCCTTTAATACGCTTTAACTTTTTAAACCACTTCAACTTTTTGAATTTAATTACTTCTGGCAATATTTCTTCATTCCAATTTTAAATTTACTTTTGGCAACTTCCTACTATTCTCATATATAAATTCAATCTGATTTACTGGCTTTTGTATTTTGTATTTTCTACTGTATGTATTTTTTTACTGTATGTATTTTTCTACTATTGTGAGTATTTTTCTACTAATGTGAGTATTTTCATCTATAGTGAGTATTTTTATTCTTCTGCATATATATTTATCTTTTCTACATATATATTTAGTCTAATTTTTAATTAAGTTCTTTTAATACGAACACTCTTCGGGGGAATTGCTCGAAGATTTTTAGACATTTGTCCTTCGAGCATGTCAGAAAAGAGTGTTCATTTTTGCATAGCTGACCATCTCCCTCCTGATGAAGACATGGTCCCTATGCCTTCTTGTCTTTTGCTTCATATACTTTAGTATCTTTCCAATTTTATATTTCTGATTTTACTTTTCTTCATGTTTTATCTTATTTATATAGGCAAATCTTTCTTTAGCTGCTTTTGCGCTGGCTAGATTTCCTATTATGCATTGTAGTTACAACATTATATTTTTAGCATTGTATTTATTACTTTATATTCATATATGTATTTTCTTTATATATATATATATATATATATATATATATATATATATATATATATATATATATATATATATATATATATATATATATATATATATATAGTTACAAAGAAAATACTTAATAATTATTAATAAGGTTACATAGTACCTGTACCGTACAAATTTTAAACAAGGTTATTAATGAACCGGATGGTTCGACTTCAATTCCTCACATCTCTATTCTATCTTCTAATTCTATTAGATATTGAATATTTTATATTGAGCAGTAAAGCTATCTATTGTGAGTACAGTTAATATGGATCTGTTACAAAATAATATTTTGCTCAGTAAATCTAAAATCATTTCTATTCTAATATTAGTGAGATACGTTTGCAAGCATTTCAAGTAAAAGTTTTTTAGTGTGTGTGCGTGTTTGTTTTTGCATATATGCATGTATGTGTACAGCTATAAAATCAAAAGATTTTCAAATAATTTTGTTATTAACTGAACTATTACGTGACAAAAAAACAAAACAAAGTTTTTGCTTAATATCGAAGTTTTTATCTTTTAATTAAAATATGGCTTTCTGATATGCTATTACATTTTAAAATGATATTTATCTAAAATATATATATATCCTCAATACATTAAAGATTAAATGTCTGTGAATTTCTACAAGTAAATATTCTTACCCGAAAGAGTAAACTAATATTAACTGCAAGAAAAATATGAATGCAATCTAAAGTGAAATCAGCTGCATCCACGATAAGAAAAAAATTATGTGTCAAATAACAATTTTAAAGTAGAAAAATTACACGCGAAGCAAAGCTGTAGAAAAAATATAGGCAGCAATCTAAAATAGCAACATTTAAGTGATATTCCATGTGCAAGTGATAGGTTGAAAAAAATGTTATTGAGGAAAGAGGAAAATTTATTCGGGGAAAGTCTGTTTTTGACAAGTAAACGCATTATTCAAAAACCAGCATGAAAAAATTTTCAGGTTGATTGAAGATTCATTTTTCATGACTTACGAAAATATTCGTCAACAAGAACAAAAGCAGATTTATTAGCATTAAAAAGGTTCTCTAGCAGATTATATCTATATAAAGTTTTCTCAACGAAATATATAGCATTTCTTCCAAACTTTTTCAAATTTAATTATAAAACAATTACCAAATAAGGCATATTTATTGAGGCAATAAATATATCATATATGAATCGAGGGGGGATAAATAACAATTATTTGATATGAACACAAAAACATGACATTTGTCATTTTATCTATATCATGATACATTGTTGTTGCTGTACCAGCATGCTTCCCTGTATCTAGCCTTGAATTAGGCTCTACCAATAAGATAGAAGCTGCCGGGTAGTCTTTGTGATTTTGAAGCAGGGACCAAGTAGAAGACAACGAATATTGACCTGCCACTCATAGAGGTATCATTTCACTTGGAGGATATTGCAACCATGCCCATTTTAAACGTGCTCCAGCTACCAATGGTGAACACGACGGATCTTCGGCTGGCTGGGATTCGAACTCACTACCTTCCGATAATGAGAATGACGCCCTAGCTAACCAGTCCAACACTGCTCTATCATGATATATTGTTACAGATAATCGTATTTATTGAAACAGTTGTCAATTATTTGTTATTTCTTACATGGGCTCCTGGGAATAACGACTAATACTTCTATTGCATTTTGTATAGTTAGAAATACGACTATTTACATATAGCAAATGGTGATAAAAATCATAATTTACTTCTCTACCATTTTTAATTGTTAGATCTACAATGATGGGTACATTCTGTTAATGGTGGGGAAAATGTCCTTTGTGTATCTTTCTTATGAAATTTTAAAATAAGAGATTGCTCAAAAGCTATAAGAAAAATTTATTGGAATAATCTTAAATCCCAAAAAGAAATGTAACTTCTGAATATTCATAAGAATGTAAGTTGAATTTAGTACCTAGGAGAAAATATGTATAATGAGATTTGCAACAACTACTATTTCTTTTCTCTCTCAAAACTTGTTTTATATGCACTTCTAATGATTATAACTTAATTATAACCATTTTATCATCAGATTATAAAAACCAATGTTGCCAACATCCATCAAAGAAATTTTGCCCTCAAGTTGTGATTGCATTTCACTAGTTAAATTTCAGAGGAAAGTGAGTTAAGGAAATAACAGAAAGTATATGAGGTCACAACAAACTTATCAGCTTATATATTTTTGCTGATCTAAAACATTTTTGCACTATTTATGATAAAAAGCATCAAAATGTAAAAGTATTTACACCTTTTATATGAATTAGAAATGGTGTACAGGAAGCCTGAGTCCACTCTTTTATTTTGGAATTTCCATAATTTTGTTCCATTAATTCACCATTTCAATACTTTACTTATATTACTATCATTTATATATATATATATATATATATATATATATATATATATATATATATATATATATATGTATGTATAATAATATATATATATATATATATATATATATATATATATATATATATATATATATATATATATATATATATATATATATATATATATATATATATATATATATATATATATATAAGATAAAACATGAAGAAAAGTAAAATCAGAAATATAAAATTGGAAAGATACTAAAGTATATGAAGCAAAAGACAAGAAGGCATAGGGACCATGTCTTCATCAGGAGGGAGATGGTCAGCTATGCAAAAATGAACACTCTTTTCTGACATGCTCGAAGGACAAATGTCTAAAAATCTTCGAGCAATTCCCCCGAAGAGTGTTCGTATTAAAAGAACTTAATTAAAAATTAGACTAAATATATATGTAGAAAAGATAAATATATATGCAGAGGAATAAAAATATTCACTATAGATGAAAATACTCACATTAGTAGAAAAATACTCACAATAGTAGAAAAATACATACAGTAAAAAAAGTACATACAGTAGAAAATACAAAATACAAAAACCAGTAAATCAGATTGAATTTATATATGAGAATAGTAGGAAGTTGCCAAAAGTAAATTTGAAATTAGAATGAAGAAATATTGCCAGAAGTAATTAAATTCAAAAAGTTAAAGTGGTTTACAAAGTTAAATCGTATTAAAGGGGATTTAAGTTTTAGTTATGTATAAAATAAAGTGTATATATGTAGGTATTTTCAGGATTCTTGTAAGAACTTCAATGCTTGGGTGCCCTTCTGTAGTTATAAAAACTACGCATTACTTCAATCTTACAAGCGATTCCCTACTTCCTAATCTAAAAGATAACTTCATCATTACGCCAGTAGATAAAGCCTCTAATAATTACGCATTTTTTTGTAAGAAATTCTATTTAGATTTAATTGATAATGAAACATTAAATTCCAGCACATATAAGCGCTTAAACTCCACTGTTAATATTATTAATAAAAAATCCTTGGGCTTTACAAACTTTTAAATATTAGCAACTATAAATTAGTGTTTCCTTATTTAACAGTCATTCCTAAATTTCACAAAATTCCTATAGATTTATCACCTGTGGTACTAAATCATACATAAATAAACCTGGAATTATTTTTGCTAAATTTCTTAATATTATATTAGACAATATTGTTAAATCAGAAGCCACTTGGATCATTAATAATAATAGGCCTATTTTGGATTTTTTATCGAAAAATTATATTTATTGTATTAATTCTTTTGACTTTAAAGACCTTTTTACTAGTATTCCCATAGATAAATTAAACGATGTACTACACCTTTGTTATCAGGACTATAGAAACTTATTAAATATTAATTTTGATTGCTGGAATAATTTAGTTAAAATGTGTATTTATAATAATTTTATATTTAACGGTGAAAATATTTTTATTCAAAATTGTGGAATTCCACAGGGATCCAACTTTTCTAGCACACTAGCAAATTTATTTTTACATTATTTTGAAAAAAAACTTCTTTTATCAATATCCTTTTGCTTTTCGATACATAGATGATTTCATTATTTTCAACAATTTAAAATTTGAAGATATTTCTAAAACTATTTACCCTGAAGAACTTTCTCTAATTAGAACTAATTTATGTGAAACTAAAACAGAATTTCTGGATTTATTTATCACTATTGATAATTCCACTACATATATAGACATTTTCGACAAAACTAAACAGTTTAATTTTCATGTTAATAAGTTAATTTCTTTGAACTCCAATATTTCTTTAAAAATATACAGAAACATTATAATTAATGAGCTTAATCGCATTTATATAATCTGTAACAATTATAAATATACTAAAAATCAAATTAAACGCTTAATAGCTCACCTAAAAAATAACAATATTCCAATTAATTTTATTTTAAAATATGTAGGAAGTAGGGAATCGCTTGTAAGATTGAAGTAATGCGTAGTTTTTATAACTACAGAAGGGCCACTCAAGCATTGAAGTTGTTACAAGAATCCTGAAAATACCTACATATATACACTTTATTTTATACATAACTAAAACTTAAATCCCCTTTAATACGCTTTAACTTTGTAAACTACTTTAACTTTTTGAATTTAATTACTTCTGGCAATATTTCTTCATTCTAATTTCAAATTTACTTTTGGCAACTTCCTACTATTCTCATATATAAATTCAATCTGATTTACTGGTTTTTGTATTTTGTATTTTCTACTGTATGTACTTTTTTTACTGTATGTATTTTTCTACTATTGTGAGTATTTTTCTACTAATGTGAGTATTTTCATCTACAGTGAATATTTTTATTCTTCTGCATATATATTTATCTTTTCTACACATATATTTAGTCTAATTTTTAATTAAGTTCTTTTAATGCGAACACTCTTCGGGGGAATTGCTCGAAGATTTTTAGACATTTGTCCTTCGAGCATGTCAGAAAAGAGTGTTCATTTTTGCATAGCTGACCATCTCCCTCCTGATGAAGACATGGTCCCTATGCCTTCTTGTCTTTTGCTTCATATACTTTAGTATCTTTCCAATTTTATATTTCTGATTTTACTTTTCTTAATGTTTTATCTTATTTATCTAGGCAAATCTTTCTTTAGCTGCTTTTGCGCTGGCTAGATTTCCTATTATGCATTGTAGTTAAAACATTATATTTTTAGCATTGTATTTATTACTTTATATTCATATATGTATTTTCTTTATATTAATATATATATATATATATATATATATATATATATATATATATATATATATATATATATATATATATATATATATATATATATATATATATATATATATATATATATATATATATATATATATATATATATATATATATATATATTAATATATATATATATATATATATATATATATATATATATATATATATATATATTATATATATATATATATATATATATATAATATATATATATATATATATATATATATATTATATATATATATATATATATATATATATATATATATATATATATATATATATATATATATATATATATATATATATATATATATATATATATATATATATATATATATATATATATATATATATATATATATATATATATATATATATATATATATATATATATATATATATATATATAAGCATTTTTTCGATTTACAGAAAAATTTGCTGCAATATGAATATTGCTTAGTACTTTTTTTAATAAAAAAAGAAAATATCATATGTATAAACATATAACACACCTTATTAAGACATTTATAATTTAAACTTTAACGTATTCATTACAGAATAATAAAAAAATGTAAAAAAAATGACAATTTTCTGTTTTTAATGTGTTTTTTCTATAAATTACAGATTATTTTGTTAATTTAAAATTCCTTTCTATATTATAGAGAAAATTATCTATTTAAACTTTAAACGAAAGTAACAAGTAAAATATGTTAAAATCTTATAAATAAGCTGTCAATAAAAGTTTATATTTAATCAAACTAATTCTCATTATAAAACAAAAACTGAAAATTTCTTTTTTGTTTAAACTAAACACTTAACTATAAATAAATAACTTATTTTAAGCAATTGCTACAATTTCACTGATGAAAGCATAGTATTATTTATCAAAATTAATTCTAAAAATGTTATAATGATGAAAATTTGCAATATTGAAATCGATATATTTTGCTAAGAAAATTTATTGTGAAGAAATTTTAAGAACTTAATGATGGTATTTCTGATAAAAAAGAGAAACAAGTCTAAGGACAAAGAATAAAGTATCAGCAATAAAATTCATTATTGGAATCGATGAAATAATTTATAAACTGAATACTAAAAACTTTACAATGAAAATTTGTAATATTTTAAGCGATGCATTTCTCTAAGAAAATTATTTGTGACGTTAATGATGATATTTTTGATACAAAATGGAGAAAAAAAGAATAAGAACAAAGAAAATCCTCAATAATTGTTCCACAGCTAAAAAGTTGCAATAATGTATCAATAAATACTAAGAAAGTTATATTGACGAAAATTTACAATATTTTAATCGATGCATTTCTCCAAGAAAATTAATTGGGAAAAAATTAAAATGTTGATTATGGTATTTCTAATGAAAAAAAATGAATGACAATAAATGAAGCTTTAACAATAATTCCACATTTAAATAAATGTAATTAATCAAAATTAATGCTAAAAATGTTATAATGATCAAACGTTACAAATAAATTTATGTAATAAATAATTATGGAAGAAAACTAAGTTGATACTTTTTGTATTCCTGATTAAAGAA
Source organism: Latrodectus hesperus (assembly GCA_037975125.1). Lineage (NCBI taxonomy): Eukaryota > Metazoa > Arthropoda > Arachnida > Araneae > Theridiidae > Latrodectus > Latrodectus hesperus. The sequence goes on along the minus strand of JAJQOW010001385.1, from coordinate 42,605 downwards.
CTAAAAAAAAACAAGAATGAGGACAAAGAATGAAGCCTCAATAATAAAATACTAACACAAAATGAACGTTGATATTAAATCATCTTGACAAGCGATAACATAGAACGAATACATGCATTTATTTTCAGAAGTCAGGGATTAGGCATTGACAAAAGTAAGGATTAAAGACTTATTTAATTCAGAGAAACATGGTATTCCTTATTGAAGATTTACTAAGATAAATGTGAAATTAGAAATGTTACACACAATAATGTTTGTCAATAATTTACAATATTATTTCAAAAATAAGCATTTCAGTCTATTAAATATTTGAAAGTACTCACTTATCACTATGTTAACAAAAAAGATATTCTTTGTAACATAAACCGTGAAACTTATAAGAATTTATAAATTATGTATAAAATAATGAATATTAATTGTTACGCGATTTGTAATTTTATAATACAATAGACAGTTTCAATTAGAATGAGAATAAATAACAAATTTATAATACTAAATATCTGCTCTTCAATTCATTTTTAATTAATTTTTCTACCATGAATTATATAAAGATTCTAAATTTAAGATGAAAATTGTGTGTTAAATAGAATATTATATACATTTTACCAACAGTTTCAATGAATATATTTTCTTCAGATTCCTCAGATTACAGAATGAATATAAAATTCCAATTTAGGGCTGTTGATTTTTTATTAATTAATGTGTATTCCTGTTTGAGTAAACTTTCTGATCAAATAACATAAAAAAACTCATTTCATACATCATCGGGACTTAAAAAATGACAAACATCAAAATGTAGAAATTACTAAACAAATATGTTGGAAATTTATACACAAATATTATTAAAGGACAAAGAAACACAGAAAGAAAGTAACATCCATGTCCAAACAGGCATTCGAATCTGGGACCCACAGTTCAGGAGACAGAAGTTCTAACCACTTAGCCATCGGTCGGCGGTTGGCAGAATATAAGGCAAGTAATAATGCCCTTCAGATAAATATTGAAAAGTTTTAATAAGAAATTGTATTTTGTAATGTTTCGTCAAGAAAGAGACAGAGACAATCACAGAAAATATTTCAAGTTCGACTTTAATTTGAATTTAGAGATAGCTATTAATTTTTTTAGATGGTAGCACATATTAAGAAGATAAAAATTTCAATTTCTCAATTTTAAAACTTTTGACTATTCACTAAAAGTTAGTTAAATTATTTAAATAAGGAGACATATTAGGAAATTCTTGATTAGTTCGCTTAGAAGTTATTTAGTTACTCCGATTTTATTTTTCTTGAGGATCTTTACTAATTAAGTTCTATTTTAAATAAGGTACCCAAACATTTTTTTTAAAATATAATACCATTGAGATATTTTATTTTTATTACATCCTACCAAACAATCTATCAATTTGTTTGATATTAAAAAATATAACTTGTTATCATAGTGACCGAGACATGTTTTTGTTTCAAAAATATTAATAATCAAATTTATAACAAAAAATATTCATTATCCTTATTTTGGATTAATATTTCCCAATTCTTTTCTTAAATTAAATCAAACATTTCCAAATAATTAACAAACAATAAATACTTTGGTTAAATTTAATTAAAATATTTTAAATATTTTGGCATTGGCCAATCATATTTGAATACATATTTTTATATTTAAAAAATGAAAAACTAGATGCAAAAACTATTTCAAGCTTTAATTGTGTATGAGTAGCAAAGGTTAAATCTTTTCAAGCAGGAACGATCCTAAGTTGTTTTTACAACACGTGGTGATGTACATCCAAACGACTAAAAGCTGTTGTAATACATTTTAACATCTATCTTGTAAATAGGCTTCCGGTAGGTCTCCTCATAAATACACTGCTGGGCAATCGCTATGTGGATAACACTATCATCCATTGCAACCACAAAATGAAAGGAAGCAAAGCATGGAAAATTAGAATAAGTGCGGGATATGGTTAGAAGTATGCAATTTTTTTTCCACGTCTGTTCATCACATAATAGCGTTCATAAGAGCTTTAAAGGTTTTGACGCGTGTGGACAGTTGTTGTTACAAATCAAAATTTTACAGGAAAGATTTAATAGACGAACTTGAAATTTTTGGCAAGTCTTCTCGACATCACTTAGATGATTTTATGCGTGGCCGAATTATTGGAAAGATCGAAGAAGGGCAAAAAATAACAGATGTTGCCAGGGAGTTCGACGTCGCTCACAGCGTTGTTTCACGGCTGTGGAAGTCATTTAAAACTACTGGAATGAGTAGTAGGTGGCACGGGGGAGGTCGTGTTAGAAGTACGACGCCTGCAGAAGACAGATATATCGTCCTATCAGCAGAAAGAAAAAGGCACACCATAGCTTAGCAGGTGGCAAATCAGTTTCTTGCGGCCTCAGGAAAGCAGATTTCCCGAAAAACTGTTGCCAGACTTTTGAGGGGAGGAGGACTATACGCCCGCAGACCTGTTGTGTGTGTCCCATTGACCAGACAGCACCGTTCTGTCCATTTACAATGGTGTCGTGAGCATTGCAATTGGACTGAACAGGACTGGGCATGCGTACTATTCTCAGATGAAAGTGGGTTCAGTCTGTCATCGGATTGAGACGCCAACTGATCTGGCGCTAGAGTGGTACTGCTTATCGTCCAGAAAATATCCAGGAAAGGGACCAATAACCGACATGCAGTGTCATGGTATGGGCCGGCATCATGATCAATTGCCGCACGCCCCTAAATGTGGTTGCGAATGGAACTATGACGGGCCAATGAAACATTAACGAAGTTCTATTTCCTCATGTTCATCTTTTCTGTGGTGCTGTCGGTGATAAATTTGTTTTTATGAACGACAACGCAACATGTCATCGAACACTCGCTGTTCAGGATTGTCTAGACAACGTGGTTATTCAACGCCTTGTATGGCTATCACGTTCACCAGATCTAAACCCCATTGAAAATGTGTGGGATGCTTTGGTGAGGCAAGTTGCTGGTCGAAACTATCCTCAGACAAACAAGAACACCCTCATCCGTGCACTCCCAGAGGAATGGGATAAATTGCCTCAGCAGCTGCTGGATAATGTTCTGCAAAGTATCATACGACGTGTGGAATGTTGCATCACACTCCACGGTGAACATATCCCGTACTGATACCTTTCTTCAAGGTGCCTGCTGATTTTTGTTCCATTTTTCCGTATGCAGCATTAAATTAACATTTTTTTCTTTCAGATGTTTTACAGCTTTTGTACTTTCCAGAAGAATAAATATTCTTTATTCTAATGTCTGAACAGTGTGGCAACTATATTTTATCCTACTAGGCCTCATGTCTCGCTTAATGTAATGCTACATTGCAACTTGTGATTCGTCCTTTGCAATTGTCCAGCAGTGTATTAAGACTCATTATTGCCAAAAGTATCTGAATTCTTCACTAACCCAACAAACACACAAAGCAGAAGCGCAAAATCCTTCGCTCGTTGTTCAACAGAGGCTATGACTGAACTGCGGTCCTTTAGCTCCGAAGAGGGTTGGACACACATGCCATATAATCTAACACGCCAAATTCTGAATTTGGTAATTTTTTTGGAAGATTTCCTTATTTACTTGGCTACTTGGTTTTTATTAAGTCACAGATGTATAACGCTATAAGAATTATGCAGAAAATTATATTTTTTCAATTCTAGTATTGAGTCATTGACAATACGTTATCTTGGCAACATTCTTTTATCTCCAAAAAAATTCAAAATTTCGCATGCTATATTATTCGATATCTGTGCTGATAGTTGTGATACCACTATTCTATAATGTGTGATCTATATATCAAATTATTTCATAATTCATCGCAATCTGGAAGTGAAAGAAGTTTTTACGGTTAATCAGGTGGTTGTGGTACGAAATCTGACACATTCAAAGTCCACATTGTAAAGAGGATGTATTGGCTTGTAACAGCATATTTAAAACTAAATGGAATATAATATGCATTTCTTTCTTTAATACGTGTGGGAAGAATCGCTTCAATAGAAGTGTTGGTTGACCTTGTTTGACTGTGATTACTCATCGCATGACAATGGTTCAGAATTACAAGGCTGTTAACAGTACTTAACATCTTAGAGGCAGAAAACTGCACTTGGAAATATATCGTAAATTTAATCAAAGATAGCTTAAACTGGTAATAAATACTAACTTCTTTCATGCTTTTAAAACCTTACTAAAAAGGACTTAAAATTTCTTCTATTCGCTAAATGCAAAAAAACTATACAATTGTGATCTTTGAAAGATGAGAAATATATTTTAAAAGTATCTTGGATTTTAAATAGAGCAGGCTATAATAATAAACAAGAAAAAAATTGCCATATTTTGTAAATATATATATATGTTCATATTACAATATTTAGTTGAATGTCTATGTTATAATCTCGGAATATACTTAAACATATTTTAATTGTATTTTTTAAAACAAATATTCTTTCTTTTAGCAATCAAGATTTCACTGAAAATTAATTTAACTTTTATTATTAACAGTAAAGAAAGGAAATTTTCATTTCATTCGAAAGTTATAAATTTCTTAAATTAAAATGCATGTAATTATCTAAATTTTTGTGTTCAATAAAATTTGGATAATATCAAACACCTGTTACGACTAACAGAAAACATATTCTTTCTTTATTTTTTTATTTTTAACCTGAAAAGTACTCAAAACTAACATGAATGAAATTACAAATTTTGTTAAAGTGATTGGAACAAAATAAGTACAATCAAAATTAAAATCGCTATTTTAAATAATATCGATAAAAGTTAAATAGTTTTCAAAACAACAGGAAACAAAATGAAAGGCTTTTCTAAAGGAAATAGGCATAAATAATATTTTATATTATTTGCTGAGTAATTCCCTCATGAGTAATAAGATAGTGATTTGTAATTATGTTAAAGTTTTGCCTGGTTATCTGAATCTTTTGTAATAATTATTTCAGTCCAACACCAATATTCAGAAATATTTCAGTTTGAAATAAAATTAATTTTCTAAATAAAATTAATCAACTAAATAAAATTCACAACTTTTCTAAATAAAATTAATTTAATGAATTTAAAGACATAAGTTTAAGTCTATACGAAACAAAATAATTTTTGATAAAATAATGATTAAACTGCATGCTTGTAGTGTGTAGCAGTTTTTGGCAATGAACACGTAATTAGTAGACAAAAATTGAATTAATAAATAGCTTTACAAATATATTTCTTCTGTTTCTGATGTAGGTGAGTTAAACGGAGATGTAAGATGATATCTAATTCCAGAAAATAAGTGCGAAACTAACATCTACTAAAAGAATCTGAAAAACACTACTGGCCATAAAAATTGCTACACCAAGAAGGAATGCAAATAACAGAACGATATTTATTGGACGCATGCATTATAGTGGAAAGAACAAGTGATTAGTTTTACAGGAAATTAGGATGATTAGATCTTGAGAAATCAGTACCCAGAGCAGCCACCTCTGGCTGCAATAACAGCATTTATCCACCTAGGCATGGAGACAAAGAGAGATTGTATGCCATGTACGGGGATTTCACTCCATGCAGCTTCAACACTATGACACAGTTCATCGGCAGAAGTGGATGGTGAGTGATGGCACGCCAATCGCTCGGCAACCATTCATCACACGTTCTCAATTGGAGACAGATCACGAGAACGTGCTGGCCAGGGTAACAGTCGAACCTGTTCTGTATCAAGAAAGTTCAGAACAGTACAGGCAACATGCGGTCGTGCATTATCCTGTTGAAACAAAGCATTAGGGAGGCCTCGAAGATAAAGCAGAGCCATTGGCCTTAACACATCGGAAATGTAACGGTTGCTGTTCAAATTGCCGGTAATGCGAACAAGAGGTGATTGAGACGTGTATCCAATGGCACCCCATACAATCACTCCAGCAGATAGGCCAGTATGGCGATGTCCAATGCAAGCTGGCAATGCGTGTTCTCCAATATGCCTCCAAGCATTCATGCGGCCATCATGGTCCTGTATACAGAACAGAGATTCATCTGTCAAGATGACGTGATGCCATTCCGTCGTCCAGGTTCGTCGCTAATCACACAATTGAAGGCGCTCCTGTCTGTGACGCAGCGTCAATGGTAGCCGAAGCCATGGTCACCGTGCAGAAAATCCATGCTGCTGCAAATGTCGTCGAACTGTTCAAGCATAAACTTGTTGCCTTGCAAATGACTCCATTTCTCGACTCAGGGTTCGTGACGTGGCTGTACGATCCCTTGTGACCATGCGGATAAGATATCTGTCTTCTCTGCTGCTAGTGATGGGGATTGTTGCAATCCTGCATGACATTCCGTATGATTGTCCTGAACCCATCGATTGGATATTCTTCTAACAGTCATGGGGTCTCGACCGACGCGAGCAGCAATATTGCGGTACGATAAACCACAATCCCGGTAGGCTAAAATCATTCCTCTCATCAAAGTCAGACACGTGCTGATAGGCATTTCTTCTTCTTACACGAGGCATTACAACAACTTTCCTTGCCGAAAACAACGTTGAAACGGAAATTGAGTATGAGAAAACTGCTGGCAAATCTCTGGTTTTATACGCATTGTAGATGTCGCTACTGTCGCCTGCTTTGAATGAATGCGCTGGAAATCTAATCATTTGCATATCACAGCAAGTTCTACCTGTCATGCAAATTTAAAGTGTCTGGTGTGCCGCTTTCCTGGTGTAGCAATTTTAATGGCCACTAGTGTATATACCATGCCATTTTTCTCACTGAATTCAACTGTTTAAAGTAACTAATTTATTATTTCTCTTTTGATTTTTATTATAATTTTTTTCATTAAATTAAACAAATCTTCTTAATTCAGTTCGCCAAAGGAAGCATTATTATTAAGGAAGCAAGTAATTAGGAAATATCTAAAATTTTCTTAACGGGTTTGTTTTATATTATTAATAATTAAATTAAATTTTTGACTGAATTTTTTTTTTTACAAATTGAAGATTTATGAACTTTAAGTGTGGATAGTCACTGAAATTACTATAACTTTTTTTTGTGAAATGTGTGATATTTTTGTGTGACATTAACTTTTGTCCATAAAATGTATTTTAACCATTGATGTGTGATTATACAGGTTTTGTAATATATTTATAATTTGCCGTATTTACTCTGACTGAAAAATTATCAAAGTTATACAGATCAGTGTAAAGTAAAATAAAAGATTTGATATGTAATTCTTTTAAAACAAAGTAAATGGATGTTGATTATTTCAGGGTGCTTCAACGTATTACATTAAATGTGTTTCAATAAAAAAGTTTATGCCAGGGGAATTTGATTTCTATTGTTTGTCAATGGTCATCAATTGCGTAGTAAAAGCGCAATACTTGGCGCACAATCGTTATACCAAATGTGTAGCTTGATTTAAAGTTTGCTGAGTTTTCAGTCTTCAGAAAGTGAACAAATGATAGTTGGACACTATTGTTGATAAAACGAGCAAATTTTGGCTTTGAATAAATATTATACAACGGTTGAAAGTAAAATAAGAAAGAGAAAAAGCAACATTATTTCCAATTAAAAATATTGATTTTAACAAAAAAAGTACTAAATAATAAATTGTATAAATCCATTTATGGATAGTTATCAAAACCTACTGACCTGAAACTGAACAAGACAAATAACAAATTCAGATAACCAAATATGACTTAGAAAAACAAAAAATCTTTTAGACAAAAAACAAAAAAAATCGATATGAAATACTGAAATCCTGTCCAGACTTGTAAAAATAAGGTGCACATAAATTGCGTCTATCTTTAAGTAAAGCAACTATTTTGTAAGCATTAAACATAAAAAAAATCTTGAAAAAATAGTTATTAAAGTTGCTAAGACTGATACTATTCTCACTTTCATTATTCATAACACGTTCTTGTTGTGTATGAACTTAAATTTAAAATCTGTAATTTATAAGTTAAATTATTTGCTAATTAAACTAAAACTTAATGTACCAAAAATCATTATCAATCACAGATTTTAAAAAATAAAATAATTTTTATGATGATATTAGTTTTATTATTATTTTTCGATTTATACAATCTTCTTAAAATGTGATAAACAATTGACAGTTGCATATTGTGAATTTAAAAAAATGCGAAAAGAAGACTAATAATTTTAAAAAGTCATCTTGAAAGAATTGACATGTCAGAATGTCTAAAATGATGTATATAGGTATTAGACAACGCACGTTTAGATGAAGCCACGTGACCTTTGAGTCCTGGTCAGCTCTTTGGTGAATGAATCACCTACAAAAGTTTTTATGTTTGAATGCAATTGAATACAATCAATACATTTATAATTTTCTCAATAAATTTGTTAAAAAAATCTAAAAATTAAAGTTAAAATCTATAAAATTGACTTTCAGTTTGAAAGCTATCATATACAACATTTACTTTCCACAATACTCTGTTATATTCAAGTAAACTTTGTACTGTGTGTTACCATACCTGTTGTGTTGCTTTGATATTTTTTTATTTAAGTTAATTGATTGAATTCTTTATCTTTCTTAAAATTATTTCAAATAATTCTATCACAGTAGTTTTATGAGTCTATTCGGTTATTGTAATTCAATTATTATAATTATTTATGTCATTTATATAAATTTCTGTATTTTTAAATTAAAAACAAAATAATGTAAAAAATGTGTGAAAAAAGCAAATAACTACTTGAAATTTCAATCTCTTAATATTCAATCCTTATTCTTTAATTTATGTCTGCTTTTTACCAAATGTTTTTATATTATATATTACTCATATTCCCAAATTTTAAGCTTATGCATTTTTTTGTTAATGGAATACTTTGACATATGGAAATAAATATTATTTTTGATTCTTCTATGTTATTCCTAATCAAGCCAATCTCCTTCTGATCTTCCATTTGTCTATAGATTTTTATGGATATCAAATTCTCTCTCTTTTGTTATCATTTCCTTTTTTATCTAAAATTTCAGATGCTATATTTTTATTTCTATACCTTTATTTTATTTTCATGTGAAAACACAAATGGTGAAATGTTCACTTGTTTCTCAAAGTATCATTATTTTTTTTATTTCACATTTGATAAAAAAATCTATATCAGCATCAGATTCTTAATTTATATTTTGACTTGCAGTGTTGCGAAGAAAATACTAGCAAGAGCTTCCAATGTTTATAATGGGTTACGAAAGAGGAGATACTTTAGTTTGTATTTAGAAGGAAAAGCTCAGAGATTATTCCCTGTTACTAAAATGTAAAGCCGCCAAATATAAAGTGACATATTTTACGTTGCCTTTGAATATTCTGAAAAATAAAAAGCTTACGTATTTATAGCAAAAATATATGGTTACTCTTCAAAGATATAACACCACTATATTAACTCGATAATTTTATCATACGTTTTTTACTTTTGATGTTTTTATTTAGTGGAACTATTATTTTAGAATTATTCCCCGTTTCAAAATTATTTTAGATAAATGAAAAAAATATTTTCAGATATAGTTTCTCAATTGCTTGGTTATATATAAAAATAATCGATTTGTATTATATATACGCATTGACATATTAAATATTTTGTAACACAGTAAATTAGAATACATTTTTTTACTCTCAATTTTCAATAAAATCTTAATATTGCTTATATCATTCTACATGTGTGTGTGTGTGTGTGTGTGTGTGTGTGTGTGTGTGTGTGTGTGTGTGTGTGTGTGTGTGTGTGTGTGTGTGTGTGTGTGTGTGTGTGTGTGTGTGTGTGTGTGTGTGTGTGTGTGTGTGTGTGTGTGTGTGTGTGTGTGTGTGTGTGTGTGTGTGTGTGTGTGTGTGTGTGTATGTGTGTGTGTGTGTTTTATTAGATTATTTTTCAATCAAATAAGAAAATTTATCTTGTAATTATTACGACGTTCTTAAGAAGTATAAAAAATACTTTAATCTACAGCAGATAATTACTAGACCTACTAATAAGATACAAAGGCAAGTGTTTAATTATTAACTAATGACAATTTGCTATAAAATGAGTAAAGAAATTAGAGATTTGATTGTCTCATTTTTATATTAATTATTTACATGAAGAAGTATCTATTCCTCTCAAAAGCACTAATGGAAATTTTTGTGCTGGAGAAGTTAACATAACACAAAACAATTTCAAATTTACAAAATTCAATAACAGAGTTACATTAAAAGCGTGAACAAAGCAGTAAAATAATTTAATTAAGATCCATTGACATGAAAAACCTGATAAAATGGACAGTAAAAAATAATACCAAAACAAAATAAGGATTTTAAGTTTATCAAGATATACCTATCATATAAGCCATATTTTTTTTACCGAAAATTTCAATGCAATGAATGTCGTTATTGTAATGTAATTAGTTACTGCTGGAGATACGACAGTTTAAGTGTTGCCACTGAAAGTATAGTAAATTATAAGAAAATTTTGAGAAATTTGTAAATTTGCTAAAGGAAAATAGTCAGTTCATCATTTTATTTTTATTAGTCACACAAAACTTAACTCTACATGCTTATCTAAAAGAGTATTTGCTTTTGTTCTTCACTTTAATTTTATTGAATAACTAATTTTATAAAATAACTTTTTTTACATTATCATTTAGGAAAAATTGCTACCAAACAAATGATGCTACTTCTCATTTAAATAATTATATTTTATTTAAATGAAATTTTGTTTTATATTATTTTTGGAAATAACGAAAAAAACAAAAAACAACTTTAGTTATGTAGTTGAAACTTCATAAAATGTTTATTTGAATAAGGAATTGTTACCGCAAATTAAAACACACATTGATTTTATAAACTTTATTTATGATTAAAGTTACTCTATTTTATATATTTAGTTTACAAAATATTAATAAATAGTACGTATTGAATCATTAATTATTTAGTAGTATTGAATTATTTTCTTACTCATCTATGGAAAATATATGTTTCTTTAAGTATCGGAATTTACTAATATAAGAATAAAAGGAAAAATATGAACACATGATGAATTTCAATTCATTAACAAAAATCTAAATTTTTGAGTTGTTTGATAAGAGATTGATATCTATAAGTGAATCAAAATGAAGTAATAAAATAATTTAATTTTTTACAAACAGTTCTTAAATATTCTGAAATAAAAGTTAATTTAAGAAAAGTAATGAAATATATACAATAAATGCAGTTTATATATATTTTTTGTAATATTTATATATAATTGCTCATCTATCTCTATCTATCTATCTATCTATCTATCTATCTATCTATATATATATATATATATATATATATATATATATATATATATATATATATATATATATATATATATATATATATATATATATATATATATATATATATAAAATCATAAATAAATCTTATGAAATATATATATTTAACTTATAACCAGCACTAATTATATATAAAAAGAATCTGTAAAAATATATAAAATATTTTTGATATCACAAATTATAACATATTTTCTTGATTCTATTAAGGTATGACAGTACATTAATGATTTAGTTTCCTCAAAATGTTCATAATTTTCACAATTTAGAAACATTCAGATTTATATAAAATACTTAAAATATTAATGTATAATAATTGTTTTTAGTTTGCTATCTTTTTTATATTTTATCCATTTAACTTATGATTTAAATTTAATGACTAAATTTTTTACTATTTTGAAAGAGCATTTGATGGCTTTTATTAAAACACAGTCACATAATGGTTAGCTAAAATATAATAAATGTGGGAAAATGCTACGTAAATGATATCAAATATGTCAAACATATAAATTTATTTTCATATACGTCAAAAATATGAATTCAATACATCAGATTATATGCTTCACAAGAAACCATAAGCTTTTTGTTGATTTATTTTTTTATTTTAATGTTTTTCCAAAAATATATAATTTTTATAGGACGTAAGAAATGAATTTAAATTAATAAATAATTCATTTTAATAGAAATATGTCGTATTGTACACAAAATGCCTTTCAAACGCGAATTTAATTTCATGAATTCAAATTATCATTCTTTATACTTTTTGTGTACAGGTTAAAAATACAGCTGCATTGTGTTCACATGATAAATGACAAGGCTGAAAATTGTAACTTGCATTCATTTTATTCTAGAAGTTCAAATCCAATTGATTTAAATAATTTACTGTTACTTTTTTGTTTTGACTGTTAAATAAGTAGAAAATTCCTTAAGCATAGATAACGTATGTGCATAAATTATTTTAAATCAAATGATGCAAAAATTGGCACAATACCGAAAAAAATGTTTTACAAATAATACTAAACATTAACGTGTGATTTACATTATCTGTTTTTTTATAAATTATTTTAATAATCAAAATAATTTTTTGTTTCATGTAATTTAATGAGGCATTTTATAATTATTTTCTGTCTAAATTTTGCTTTCTTCAATAAAAATATATTGTATTTTGTAATTTGAAAAAGCATGTTATTAAAATAAAAATATATATACATTTATATTTTCATTAATTGGATACTACTATTAACTGAAATTTGCAGATAAAAACCTCCTTTACCTTTTTGTTCATATTAAAACATAAATGATTATTTTTTTATTTGAAATATCTATATTTAAAGAAGTTCATTTCGTAAAAGAAAAATATTTTAATCCCAATTTTTACTTAAATTATATATTTTAAGTACTGTTACATTTAATTAAAATAATAGGTTTAATTCAATCGTAAAAGTTGTTGCAAAGACACATTGCAGTTGAATTCATATTGCTGATCCTTGTTAAAATTCCAAGCATACTTTCATTTGTATTAAAATTCCAAACTTAACAAAAAATGTTTATCTAAAAACTGATTTTGATGAAATGATATTGATACAGTAATTGTTTTACATAAAATGAATTTAGAGATAAATATGATGCACAGCATAACCATTTATCAAATATACTTATTAAATTAAATATTTTTAACCTCTTGAAATAAATTTTATTTCTTAGAATTATAAGCTTGTTAACAGAATCATTGAAAATTTTTTATTTGTAATTAGTTTTCATATAATCATTTTTTATAACTATTTCGAATTTTTTTGCACAAATTTAAGTTCTAATCAAATAAAAGTTTTGCTTATTTATGCATTTAGATTTCATTTTTACTTAAAAATATAAAATTTTTATCATCTTTAATTACTTCATTCATGATACTAAATTTAATTATCTAATTTTTTTATCATGTGATAATTAAAGCCTAGTATAACTTTTTTTCGTTTATTAATATCCTATTTTACAGCACATTACATTGAATACGATTGCAAACAAATTCTAATGCTTTAAATTCAATTACTAATGCTCGCATTTTCAATATATTGTTGAATAATAATGATATCTCTTTTACATATATAAAAAATATTTAAAATGTATTCTTCGCAGCTTCCAACATTCTTTATAAAGTACTACGAAACTTAGTTAATTTAAGTTCGTATTTTTGTGACATCCTTCACTGGTTACTTGCTGCAAACACATGTGAGATGACACTTCTGCTTATTATAATCATTTCTATCTATCCTATTTTCCTTTAATCTTCTTGATCATAAATTTACTTCCTTTTATTTCTCCCTTTCTGCATAAAAATAACGATAAATACATGTACTTTTACCTCCGTAACAAGAATCTTCCTGTTTTTTCTTCCACTTCCAGTAAGGCATCTATTATCGTAAATTGACATCTGTTGACGTGGAATGTTGACCATCCAACGTTTATTAGCCGTTCGTTTTCTGTTCAGAAATAAGAAAATATAGTTGTGAATGTCCTTCTATTATTGTTTGCTGTTCTCTTGAAATAAATTACTCTATATTCTCGTTATTCTATATTATTATTATTATTGTTGTTGTTTGTTAAGAATAAAATAGAAGTCTTGTCATTTTATTTATATACAAAGACTTACAAACATGATGTATATTTGTACGACCTTTTACTTTTGTTTGACTTAAATAACAGTGCATTAATAAATTTTTCATTATTTAAATTTTGTGTTTTAAAATAATTTTACAAAAAATTACTAATTGTTTACCGATTATTTGGAAAGAAGTCAACAGTATTAAATCCATTTTTCTTAAACCATTTTTATAGCAGAAAAATAGAATAGAATATAGGCAAAAAAATTATTTATAAAAATAGAAAATATTATATTAAATAACAAACCACATGTAAATTTTTTTAAATTAAAAAATTTTAATATTTTATAAATTCTTTATATATAACTATATATAATTTACAATAACTCTTAAACACTTCAATTTTAGTTGACTTCAAATTTGAAGGAAACATTTCAGAATTTGATTCACTCAAGAGTGAGAGAGAGAGTGTGTGTGTGTGTGTGTATGTGTGTGTATGTGTGTGTGTGTGTGTGTGTGTGTGTGTGTGTGTGTGTGTGTGTGTGTGTGTGTGTGTGTGTGTGTGTTCGCAAGAGATGGAAAGGGGGACAATAGTGTGTATACACACCTTCTAACCGAGGGCGTCTGCAGATCCGAGGACGTCCTCGCATTGATTTTCCTTTTTTTGTGTAGAAATTGCATAATTTCATCTTGAATTTTAATTTTTGTTGAAATTTAAGAAAGATCTCTGTTTGATTTTGTTTGTTTTAAGTCTAAATTATATATTTTTATTTTTTAATTATCATTTTTGTTGACATTTAAAAGGGTCCTCGGTTTACACCTTGTGCATTAAACTTGTGTATGTGTGTATCAAAAGTGTGTATCTTGTAAAATGTGACGTCCTCGGTGGTCCGGTAAAATCCGGGTTGTGAGTGTGTCCTCAGACAACCGAAAAAATGTACATTGTGTATGTCAAATATTTTCTAATAATATCGTTCATTGTGATAATTTCATAAAAACTCATATATTTAGTTCTTTAGTACATTAGTAGATGAGTATAATTATTATTATGTTTTTAAAAAAAATAAGTAAATTAAAAATTTAAATAAACTTAATTACCTAAAATTTTATGGCTTGTCTTTTAAGGAATAGCAGACCTTTTGAGAAGTAAAGGAATTTTTTTTAAATTAATTAAATATATTTTTTCTTTTAATAAAAAGTTAATTTTATTAAATGTACCAGATATTATAAATGTTAATTATATATATTTTTTCACTTATAAGTATTGAAAAATTTTCTTCATTTGAAAAAATTCCAAATGCTATAATAAGAAGTATAATTTTAATTTTGCTTAATTAGATATACAGTTTTTAATTTACACTTTAATATTAATGACTGTGTTATGTTTTGTTCAAATTACATTTTTAAAAATAAAATGTAAATATATTTATATTTTTCTGCTTTTTCATTAACATTTATTTATTTATTTATAAATAAATAATTAAAGAATTAAAATTTATGTTAAATGAAAATTTACAAAACGTTTTTAGTTAAATTTGTTCAGAAATTTTCAACACATAATATCATTACGTTACATTCTTATTATAAACTCTTATGAAAGGATTTTACTGTATACTTTACCAGTCCACTGAATTATAAATATAAAAATTAATTTTTGTTTCATACATTAAAATTTCTTATTTCAAATCATATACATATCAGAAATCAAGGACATCACATACACACAGGCTATCGATGGCATCACATACACACAGGCAATGGAGGCCATGGAGCGTGTGTGTATACACACGCTATCGAGGGCATCACGTACACACAGGCAAACGAGCTCATCACATACACACAGGCAAACGAGCTCATCATATACACACAGGCAATCGAGGGCATCACATACATACAGGCTAACGAGAACCTCATTAAAATGTAAAAACTGAACAAGAAATATAATTTAACTGAGACTCTATTCAATTAATTTTAATTGAATAAACAATTAATTCAACATATTTTGTGTTGAAAACCTCATACATTCAACTGATTGCAATTTTTATGTACACAATCAGTAAATGCAATAAATTTATTCATATTGAAATCTTCAAGGAAGAAATATATATCTTGATATACATGTGCGGTACAATTGTTTGGATTCCATTTGGAATTATTAGTTCAAACTATTTTAGTTTCATTTCTATTAAATCAGTTAATCCATTTTTCTTATATATTTTCCTAACAAGTCATTATTCAATTTAAATTTTAATATTTAAATATGGATACCCATATGTCCATTTTTAAAATTAACACTTTTCTTGAATTTTTTTAATAATATTCAAATTTCAAAATTAATTTTTTGCACCATTATTCTGTTTTAGTTTTTCTAAATAACAAGATAATTTTTGTTAATCATATTAATTTGCTCATTTGATTCAAATTTTCATTATTCCAATCGTCTTTCCCTGATTTAATTTCCAAACCATATTTATCAGTTATAGTAAAGAAAATATATTTTATTTCTGGGAGTATATATATATAAGTATACTATCCCATACCTATTTTATTATTTAAGATAATTTTCGGGGCAAATACACAAAATTAAAGTTAATTAATTGTTCCCAAATACGATGAAAATTTACATATTTAAGTAATCCGTAAATTTTATCGAAAATGACATTTTCAGCTTTTTTATATTTTAAATCCCTGCGGGGATAAAGAAAGGAATTAAAATATGCCTTGATTACTTCCTGTAAGTGAGTAATCATAAATCACTGAGGAAGCAGTGTGAAAATTCAAAGACACTTTCAAAACCACCTGACGTATAGAAAATCTTGTAAAATGGGCAGTTTCAGGAGTGTTTGTTTTTAAGCAGAATCAAGAGAATGCGTTTTCTTATATTTAGTTAGAATTAAATATATAAAAAGAAATTAAAAAAATATTCAAATGTAAATGCCTAGAAATGTTTGTACAGATCGCAATGTCCATAAGTACTAACCATTTTTAATCTTTTCATCAACAACATCCTACAACAATTATCTTCTGTTCATTCTAGTTTACATGTTGACAACTTAAAAATTTCTTTCATATAATATGAATTTCTTAGATCAAATATGTATTTAAATGGCATACAAATGAATAAATTGTAAATAATCTTGCTACTTGATGTGCACAGAATGGTTTTAGTCTACTTCCTAGCAAGTGTTGCTGTGATCATTTCTGCAAGAAAACTAATATTTACCATGATCTTTTGCTTCTCTTAAACAGAAGACTTATTCCTGTGATTGATAATATAAAATTCCTTGGAATAATTTTCGATAGAAAATTAACTTTCCTTTCTCAAATTTTACATTTGTGGAAGAATTGTTGGCTATTTCTTATAATATCTGTTAGGCAATTCCGATTACATTTTGGAGTACAGATCACAAATCACTCTTTTAAATGTACCAGCCATTAATTTTATCACCCATTGACTACGGCTGTGTTGTTAATGGATAGCCGTCTGTATTTTCCGTCTTAGAATAGAATTTAGGCAGATTGGACACATTTCATCACTCTGCTGTAAAGATATGTTCTGATTCCTTTCACATATTACTCATCAATAATCTATATTTAATCTGCCTTCAGTTACTCTTAGACCTGTCTCTTAATAATTATTCAAAAATTGTATCCTCACCTCATCATCTCTTACGTTCTATTGTTCATATTTCTGCTCTTAAGAGATTATATAAAGCAAGACCATGCAACATTCAATCTTTTCTCACTCGTGTTAATCTTAGCTTTTGCTGTCTCATCTATGTGATGATTCTACAAACTTATTCGCACACCCACCTTGGTATGATGTACACATCACCTTACTCAATTCTTTTGAAGACCATAAAAAGTCGGACGTAACTTCTGCTATTTTTCAACAGTTTTATGCATTTCAACGCTATCCGTGTGCTATGTAGAGTCCTGTATTCATAAGTGGATCCAAAACTGCTAGACACTTTGGCTGTGCTGTTTTTCTTAATATTTCTTTTAGCTAATATCTCCACAAGCCCTACTTCATCTTCATTGCTGAGGCTAAGGCTATATCACGTGCACTTAAGCAACTGCATACTAAAAATGGGCATACATTTACGTATTTTCTGAAAGTAGAATTATTTTAGAAGTTATGAGAAATTGTATCTTTTATTTCGGTAGTGTTCAAGTATTTTAATATATTGCTTTCCTGGATACCAAGTCACACACATATTATATATATATATATAGATGGAAATGAGAAGACTAATGTGACAGCTAAGTCTGCAATTATTTCCACTTTATCTTTAGTTCCATCTATGTGATGTAAGAAATAGATTTAAACATTTCATACAGTCACTTTGACAGGAGTTCTGTAATAGGCAAGTCTGCAAAAAAATCTTAACCATCTTCCCATTAGTCATTCTTTTACCTTTACCTTTACCCTTGGTCTACACCGAATCACACATGTCCAACTGACTCGTCTTCGTATCGGTCATAAGCGTTTCACACACAAAGAACTATTTTTAAGTCATTTAAGGAATAAGTGTTTCTGGGTAGGATTTTTTGTAGAATTTAGTTGTGGGTGTAAGACATATACAGTGCATCATATTTCAATCATCTATCCAGATTTTAATTAATGCCACTGTGCATATTTTTTAACCATTATATTTTAAGCTTAGAACATTTGCTACGGGAACCCAGCCATTTCAATCTCTGAGCGTAAAAGCAATCGATTTTAAGCATTTTATCTAATTTTAACTATCGTACACAAACCCCATTTAATATTTTATAATTTTGCAGTATATATTAACGGTTCTTTATTCTATATATTATATTGATTTTATATTTTTGCAGTATATATTAACGGTAAAAACTTTAAATGGTATGGTAAGATCTTTTTAAAAATATTTAATGTTATTTGGTTTGGAAAATAAAGTCCGCATCTAAAACTTCACTTTGGGTCAGCTTGTTTTATTTGGACTTAGTGCCACAAAACCCAACCAACCAACGAAAATTTACCTTCATATGTAATATTTTTTCCAGAGAATTATGTCCATAGAAGAAAAAATATTATTTTCACAAAACTAGCTTAGAGGGAATTATTTTGAAAAATATTAACGAAAATAAATATACAAATGAAAATTATGAATGAGAAAATGAAATAAATTATATAATAATCTATAAGTGAAATATACATTTAGAATCAGCTCTAATATATTTTCACATAGAACTAGATAGATTTAAAATATATCATTGAAAAGAATATGATAGTTTCAATGCTATTATTGTCTTAATGTTATTATCTGCGATATTGTAGTAACAATCATTATACAGCTGAGACATGTGGCATTAGGTTATTAGTAAAATAAATAATATAAATTTTGCTGTGACGATAAGTACGTTTCTTGGAAAGCAAAATGTGATAAGATTTTAATGATTTTTTCCAGATTCTTAAAAACCTCTCCAATCAGACAAATACATTTCTTGATTTTTTCAGATATGCACCCTTACCAACCACAAACTATTTTTTTCTCTGATTGGCTTTAAAAATACTATTTCTCAGGATGAGCTTCCAGCAATCTTTTCATTATTTGACTCCAAATTCGCAATATAAAAATTTAAATAAACAATTAAAAAGTTTAATATTTGTTTAAATATTTACTTTTTTACATGCATATTACAAAAATATACACGGATTAGCAATAATAAGAGCCAAAAGAATTATTAATTATAGTATTTCAATTTTCGTTAAATTTGCTATAAAATTTTGTAGCAATTAACTATCGACAACACTTAAAATACTTTATAATTTTTTAAAACTTAAATTGTATTTTTGCTTAGTCCAGACAGTATACGCAATTTATTTACAAGAAACATTTAAAATAAAACAATATGAAGTCTTATTTAATCTTTTGAGCCCGTTTCAAAAAACAGCTCCTACGCCGGCGTGAGATGACATTTCCTACCCCCTTGACTGAAAGGAGAGAGTCATTTTCACCGTGAGGAATCTTAATTCTAATCGTAATTTTTTTAATCTTAAACATAATTTTCATGAAAATGTAAATGTGTTTACCATAAATTCTATACTTATCAATAAGCAATCGATTTTTTTCCATTCGTTCATACCAAATTAAGAAATGTTATAAGAATTTTAAGATTGCATGCATGCGTTTGTAAAACAAATTTAGACTGTTTCAAAAACTATGATATAGAGTATATTAATTTATTACAGATAATTTTCTGAAATAATTGTTTAAAATAATTACAGACTTCTTTAAAGTAATGAATTTGCAATTACTTATAATAAAAATGGTAAGCAATGAACTAGCTGAATATTTAAAAAATATTCTTAAAAACAGCATGCCCGGTATTAAAAATGTAAATTAAGATATTTTGAACAAATATTTCTTTTAATAAGTAAGTACATGCAAATTGCCGAAGTTGCATTTGAAAAAGATTCAAAGTAATCTGTGTGTTAAATACAGAAATGATTTCTGTTTTCTTTTGAATTAAGTATTTTTATTTATGACAAAATTCTATATTGAATGGATTAAATATATGCTTTTTTATCTTTCACTTTTAAGGAAAAAGCTTAAAAATGGACTTTTCCTTTCTGCGTGTTTCTGTAACTAATTATGAAACGTTTTGAACAATGATTGTAGCCAGACAAATCTTGAATTTCTACTTTATATATAGCATTCAGTTTGATTGTTTAATAAAATTACATTTGTCATACATTAAATAGTAATATTCTGTTCATTTCTCAATGATATACATTTGTTCATTTCTCATGTTCATTTCTCAATTCAAATAGTACATTCCAAAATATACTCGCATTAGTCTCAGAAAATATTATTATACAATTCTAATAAGAGCATTAGCAAAAAAACATTATCTTTATATTATGAGTAAATTTTATCTGCAGTGTTTTAAGCTTTAATAAAACTATGCTTATTGAATAATTTTAAAAAACCAAAACCGTGATTATTTTCATTGTAAACAGAAATTAAAACTACGTACTACGTAAGAAACACTGACACAACTATAAGGTAACTTTCAGAAATATCTACCGCATCTCAATTTATGAATGGAAGTGTTTTCATTTTATTTTTAGCGACAAAAAGTAATTGATAATAATGAAAAAAATTTGCTATAACTTTCACCTATATGGTGCTTTAATTAAAATGAACGACGCTCCCCTCTGACTTATATTCACAGAGCCAAAGGCATAGCGAGCTTGGTTTGTCCAAGTGTCATTAGAAACAACAACATAAAATTAATAATCAAATATTAGATGGAGAATAATACATTTAAAATACCAATTGGGAAATAATGCATTGAAAATACGAAATATATTAAACAGAGGGAAAAACGTTCAATATATATTTTAAAATTTTTGCGCTGAATGTATTGCTAAACATAAATGTTTTTATCTATTCTTGTACTTTTCAAAATTTTCGTTTATATGATTCTTCTAATCTTGCATTATATATATATATATATATATATATATATATATATATATATATATATATATATATATATATATATATATATATATATATATATATATATATATATATATATATATACACAGTGTTCATTAACCAGGAAAAAATGATGGTAGTGTTTCCATTCAAGTAGAATAAAATTATATATAGTGTTAACAAATTTAAATTTTGAATCAAAATTTATTAGCGTTAATTCTAAAAAGAGTTTAACATGGAATAAATTTTCTGTGACGAATTATTCTGAAGGACCACAATGTGAAGGGAACCATTGAAGCCTGACAAAATGAAAGTGCAGGAGTCGTCGAGTCAAGAAACTGGTTTTAAACGTGTCGGAAGTAGAAAAGATTTCTTTCAACCCCTCCACTTGACAGATACCCTCTGTTAGCATAATGAAATAGTGCGGTGTCTACCTAAGGGTCTTTTATCTCTTTTTGTAGTTATTGGTAGGCATTTAAGTTTTATATACACACATAATGACAGAATGAATAGTAAGAGTAATGAATCTCAAGTAGATTACATTTTAAATACTCCCAAGAAGCTTTGCATGGTGACTTTACATTACACATATTTAATTATTATTAATAAGATATATAAATATTTACACAATTCAAAAACTTGCTTGAAGTTATTTACAGACTTATAGAAGAGATTATATCCATATTTCTAAGCTCAGTGTTAAAACGAAATTTCAGTCAATAATACACTACATAAGTATATAGCAAGGCAAAAAGAATTAACTGGAATATTCCATCAGATACAATGATTCTAATATAAACATACATTTTTCATTCATTATTAATACTTAATATACACAAGAAAAATAATGTGACCAAATTATTGATATATAATAATATATAGAAAATGGATATCAAATAAGGGTTTTCAAGTTAAGATCAAATTAATTGAATATTTAAGATATTAGCAATTCAGTAAGGCAATTAGAACCATATTATCTATTAATTCAATAATGTTATCACTGTTATGTAACTATAAGCTGCAAAATTTTAGTTGTATCCATATAAACTTTTAATTGTGTATTATTAATTTAAATTGTTCAGATATTGGTATTTGGTTTGAGTTGAAAGACTGCAATTAGTCTATGAAAAATTTTTAGTTCGTAAAGGTTCTATGGTTCAAGTGCCATCACTTCAGAGTTTTTTTATTTTCCACAGGTTATTGTAAAAATTGAAGTCTGAAAATTTTATATAGTGGTTAATGATAGTCATTCCAAAATTGGCTCTAAAAACGCTCATTTCTGAAATAATATTGCGAGTTAGAAATAACTCTTAGAAGCTTGTTTAGCTGGGCTTCAATACTTTTAAGTTAGTATTACATACTTTTCCACAAATTGTAGAAACATAGTAATTATTGGCCTAAAATAGGCTTTGTAAATTAGGAGTTTGTTTCCTAAAAAAGCTTAGAGTTGGAGGCTAATAGGAGGTAGATGATAATTTTAGTTGCGTGAATTTAGCTCTTATTTTTGATGAAATGATACTTCATTCTGAGACATTCATCCATTATAACCCCTAGGTAAACAACACTAGGGTGCCAGGGAATCTCTAGACCATCACAATTTTAATTTTTTTACAGCTGTTCCTGGTAAATAGGACTGCTTGAGATTTTTAGGAGTTGATTTTAATCTTCCAGACTCTGAGTCTTTTCTAAATTTGAGTCATATGCTCAGTTAACTTGTTGCATACAATATTATGGTCAGAGTCAATAGATAGAATGGAAGTGTCATCTGCAAAACTAATCATGATGTTTGAGTGTTGGGGTATATCGCTTATATATATATATATATATATATATATATATATATATATATATATATATATATATATATATATATATGTTAAATAAAAGGGACCAAAAATACCAGTTGTCTGTTTTGTAAATAATGAAAGTGCATATTTATACTTATAGTGTAATTATTATTTTGGTTAAAAAAAACTTAAAAACCATTTATTTTTCAACGAAATGATATTTAAAATATTTTCTCAGCTTTCTATCCAAATCTGCAAAATGTTTATGCTTGCATGCAAAATATCATATTTACTTTATGTTTATAAGCAAAAGTCGATATTAAATGAAATCAAACAAATAACATGCGTTACAAATTTGAAATATAAATATAATTCTTATTTGCTGCTCGAATGAGACATGATTCTGAAATTATTGCAATATTTTTTCGCATAAGATAAGCAAGCAGAATTTAACTTCAGAGAATAAGAATAAATGGTAAACACATTTATCTAAACAAACAAACAAAAACGTATTTTTTTCTTTTCGATGGTCTAAAAACATAGATTAGTTCATTGAATCCGGTTTTTCGGATTATTTCAATGGATTTGCTTTCATTCCATCTCTATTATATATGCTATCACTTTAAAATTTATAAGTTTTCAAGAAAATTTGAACTGATGTTCATACTTAATAATTTTTTATTCCTCTTTACAGTCAATTATATAATGATTAAGACAAATAAATTTTCTTGATTTTTTTTCTGACCATACATGTTTCTAATTTCAAATTAACAGCATCTGCATCAAATTTTCTATTTACACTTAAGTTTTGTTCATCCTCCATTTTGACATTCCTGTATTTTTTGAAGACTTCATATTACACAGAAATGGGGGACTCATATTTCATGTATTATAAAAATATTCCATGTATGAAAGCAATCACAAAGCTCTAGAATATGATCATTTCATATATGTATCTTGGTTTTTTTTTTTTTTTTTTTTTTTTTTTTTAAAAAAAGAACGGAAATGGTGCTACTCCTCATTTCGCATGAGAATATCATTTTGTTGCGTTTGATGTACATAACGTCACCATGAAGTTACTGTTTTAAGGAAAAGTGCTATCATTTTCAGTCGAACTCGCACTAAATCACTAAACTACATTTAGGAATGAACTGGCATTTGATATTAATAAATATCAAATACTGCTAGCTTTAAAAGATATTTTATTAAGTGTTTTAGAAAATTGTCTTTTGTTTTAAAAACCTTTTGTTAGGGTTTCCACATAAATTAATGTTTCTATAAAATATGCAGAATTTTGAGAATTCATTCAATCCAAATATATTTTGTATAAGAAAATTGGCTGAATACTAATAAATTTATTTAGTTTCTCAATCATAAAGTCAAATTTTTATAAATTCCTACTTTGAATAGACAAAATTGAATATTCTTAACTAAGATTTTGTAATATAATTTAAAATGATGGAGAGAGAATAAAAATTTGCAATTGTTATTTGAAAAACAATAAACATTTGCACAAATCCCGTGAAAGGTGAAATTTTCTAAATCATGCAAAGTAAATGTCACTTAACAATATATTAATTTACACACTTTTAATATTTACTTCTTTTATTTTTCAATATTTAATGATTGCTATAATTTATGGTTTATCATATATGAAATACACTTTATAAATAAACACTATGCCGTGTTTTTTTATGAGTTATTAAATAAATTTTTTAAAAATGAATTCTAATATTAATATAAGCATTATGATTTCAATAAAATAGTTCTAATTCAAAAAATAATCTTTTTTGTGTTGTAAAAAATAACTTTAACAATTGATAACATTAATTTAAAGTTATCATTGTAGAAATTTGGTAAAAATTTCTTTCTTGTTAATTAATTTATGCTTACCAAAATGCAATTTTTGAAAATATCTATTAATTTAGTCAATAATATTTAAAAATATTTACTTGCTGTAAGCAAAATTGGATGCATATTTTTATTTTCTAATGATAGACCAAAAAACAAATTTAACTCTATTATGTTTATAAAGTTACTTTCTTTTCAATATTCTTTAATTCAATTTTGCATTTCTACACATGTATATTTCGAAGCATTTATGTTTCACTGAAGGGGAAAAGTTACAAAAAAATTTATGTGCGTAAAAAATGTTAATGTAATAAAATATTTCACTTCAAATATCTAATTATTAGAATATTATTATTAAACCAATAAAGTGAGTTTTAAAACTCCCGATTAAATATGTTTTTAATATTTTTTAAAAAAATCATTAGCTGTCAAAATCTTTATCAAGTTTTGAGTTGTTTGTTCTTCTTTGTTAAATATATAAAACTTAAATATGCAAATACGCTTTCCATTAAAAGACCGAGATTTATATTTTTCCCCAAAATCTTTTATGGTGATAGTTTTTTAGAATTGACGATTTTTGTATATAAAAAGCAGCAATTATATTTGAATCAAGAGCCCACAGAACTTTGAGTACTCGAATGTATGACCCCAGTTATTTTAGTTTGAAACTTTCTTTCTCTTGCTGTTTGGCAGGAAGTAAACTGACCACATTTTGGACAATTCATTTCTGAGGAAACCCGTAGGAACTAAATCACGAGTGGTCCCTTTTTCCGGCGTACTGTTTCTGAGTCATTCACAAACAGGAAGTGTCCATTCGTTTTGCTGATTACTAGTGGAAATCTTTTGCATAGAATATTAGCAAAATACGGACTCTACTGATTCACGCATAAAATAAGCTGAATAAATAATTTTGATATTCTAATTCTTAATTTTATCTAAATAGTAAAATTATTTTATAGTATTAAGCCTATCAAGCATATATTTATGCAATATATGAAACTTATGATAATATATATCTATCCTAAATAAGTGCAATAAAATTTCTTATTAAATAATATTTGGTCCAAGGATACACATATACATATCTGTAAAAAATTGCTACTTGTGATTTCTTTGAAAAGGAACATCAAATAAATTGAAATCTCTTTTTAACATGTTATTCAAGAAATTTTAATTACTGCAGATTTGGAAAAGATAATATCATATACCTTATATTTAAATTTATTACAAAATGATAAATATCTCCTAAATGCTTTGAGAGTTTTCTTATATTTTCACAAAAAATATGTCAATTATTAAATGTGAGTGAAAAAAATAGACAAGCCACTTAAAGAGTTGTTAATTTCATTTTCTTTATTTATAAGTCAGCCACCTTCATTAACAACTTAATATTAGAGATAAATATCATTATTGTGCCACTGTAACGTAGAAGAATTTTTGCCATTCATCGTTGAGCTGCATATAACAGCAGCATTAAAATTATCATTTTCGGAGAGAAACCAGAATATATAATCTAAAAACAATTACTGAACAAAGTTTTTACAAATATCAGCACTATATGTGTCATAGAAAAAAACGTATTTTAAATTTTCTCAAATAAAAGAATATTAAAAAAATTGCTCATTCCAAGAATAACAGATTTGTAAGAAAAATATCACAACAAATTTTTCAGCAAAAGAACCTATTTTTCAGAAAATACAGATTTTTACTGTTCCTACTTTAGTGTGACGTTATAAACTGCTATATATAATATAATATAGCAGTGCTTAAAAGATTTTTATTGAATATAATTAGCAAAATTTGCTTTTTTTTTTTTTTTTTTTTTTTTTTTTTGCACTAAGAAAAATTCTTTGAGTTGGAACGATTATATGTAATTCAGCTAACCTTAGCAATTGTCAAACAATTTCAAAAGACAGTCTATTCGTAATTTCTTAAGAATTTTTCACAGTATTCAAAAAATTATTATTTTTTAAGCCAGCTTTATGATTGTTGATCTTTAGCATATGAATAACGCGTACATATTAGAATTTTTAATTTTAATTCAAATTATCTTTAATTTCTGCAAATCAAGCTCTGACCACAACTCTAACTATACCATATATATTACTGTACAACGCCAATATTTTTAAGGCCAAACTTAACTGATTTTCATCTTACATGACGGTAACTTAAGACAGGGGAAATTCTTGGAAAATCTTCTCCCCATAAGAATCCCGCTGTTTCGTGACAGAGCGGGAAACAGCTTCCTTGTCGAGAAAGGAACCTTTTCTCACTAAAAGGGCATATGTATATGAATAGCAGAAATGGTTTCTGTAAATAGTGCATGTTAGATTCCTGCCGTTTGGATTGAGAAAATGGCTATATGTATTTTAACTTTAAATTCGTTATTATCATTTAAAAGTAGATTTTAGGATTGAATTACTATAAATTGTTCTGTATATATACATATACATATATATATATATATATATATATATATATATATATATATATATATATATATATATATATATATATATATATATATATATATATATATATATATATATATATATATATATATATATATATATATATATATATATATATATATATACATATATATATATATATATATATATATATATATATATATATATATATATATATATATATATATATATATATATATATATATATATATATATATATATATATATATATATATATATAGTTCCCCGATCAAATATATTACTGACTCTGATACTGAAACCAGAATACCAAAAATTATACCCAAAATTAGAGGAAATTAATTCAATATAGATTTTTACAAAAGTAATATTTTTTATTATAAAAATCAAAAATATAAGAAAGAAAACATGTTCATGAGAATAACACAGTATTTTAAAACAAAGTCAGTCCTTTTTCAAATTATTTTGTAAGTTATATGAGATTATATGTATGTATATATATATATATATATATATATATATATATATATATATATATATATATATATATATATATATATATATATATATATATATATATATATATATATATATATATATATATATATATATATTATATATATATATGTACTTCTACAAACATCTAGACATTTATTTACTTTATTGAAGAAAATGTAAAAAATATAATGAACTGAGATACAACCCATATGTGTAATATTGGTAGTTTTATAGATATTTTTATTTTGTTATTTAAAAAATTTTTTAACATTTTGTTTTTTAAGAATATATTTAACTTTTGTGAGGTTATTTTAAAGACTTCTATTTTGGAAGAATTCAGTCGGAAAACAAAATACTTTTATAAAAAACACGGAGGATATAACAATGTAAATATAAAAGTTGTAAGATTCACTTTTATATAAATGAAAGTTATTTTTGAGTATTCATTTTATGTACGCGAGATTTGTCTAAAAAAGTTGTGCTGTTAAGTGTAAAGCAAATGCCATACTTTTGATAAGAAAGATATGAAAATATTAGGTTCGTGCGTATGAAATGTCGGATTCTCTTTACATGCGGACGTTTTCCTCCCTGTTTTCGTTATACTTTTGTATTTGGCATAACCTCATTCATACTCGTATTGTCCATTGCCAGAGACTCATTTCAGCAAAATAGGTTTTCTCGAAGGTCTTCCCTTTTTATTTCTTTTGAGTTTATTGCCGATATGAATTCTGCCGACATTCGCGTCATTTTCTTATATGAGTACAAACTTGGTAATAGTGCTGCAAAAGCTGCACGCAACATAAACCAAGCGTTTGGGGAGAATACGGTTAACGATCGGAAAGTGCAGCGTTGGTTCGAAAAATTTCGGACTGGCGATTTTTCACTGCAAAATGAGCCGCGCGGAAGACCCAAAATGTCTGTGAAGAATGATGACCTGAAGGCTCTAGTGGAAGTGGATCCAGCCGTATCCACGAGGGAACTTGCTATCAGGATGAAAGTTGACCATACAACGCTATTGAGACACCTTTCTGAGATTGGCAAGGTTAAGAAGATGGACAAGTGGGTACCGCACGCACTGACAGAGCGAAATAAGCTGGATCGGTTAAACGTATGCTCATCATTGCAGCATCCACCATATTCACCGGATCTCTCGCCGACCTATTTTCATTTTTTCAAGCATTTAGAGCTGTTTTTAAGGGGCAAACACTATGAAAATGAAGACAGTCTAAGAAACTCGATATCAGAGTTTATTAATTCTAAAGACCAAAATTTTTTAAGACAGGCATCTACGCTTTAAAATCTCGTTGGGAGAAGTGTATTGAAGCGAATGGAGCATACTTTGATTGAATAAACAGCTTTTGAAGAAAGATATGCAGTTTTATACAATCACTTAAGAATCCGACATTTCATACGCACCAACCTAATAGTAAAATATTAAGAATGAGAAAACATTAGATGAGATTTTGGCATTAAAAGAAAGTAATAATAGTAAAGGACTTCTAAGACTTCCAAGACTTCCAAGACAAGGAAAAGGACTTCTAATGCCTCAATTAGAAAGCCTCATACTGTCCACAATAAATAAGCCCCTTATCTTTATTATGTAAAAAGTTGAAGTTGAAAATCTTTTTGAATCAAGACTTCAAACTGTATTTTTTCTTTCCTCTTAAATTAAAATAAAATATATGAATTCCAGTTTTCGTTCATGCAAAAATAACCGTTTGCGGTTCAGTTATAATCGAGAAATTTTATTTTATGTGGATTCCTAGTTGCTTTAAAAGTAATATGGAGTATCCATTAAACATCTTCCTTATCACTGTTGCGACTTACATAGAAATAGTATGATACTATAAGTAGAATTTTTTTATTTCCCTTTTTGTATAAATTTTCTTTATGGATTAAGTAAAAAATGTAGTACATCCATTTAAAATCCGAACGTTTCGATTTGGACATCTTGCGCATCCCGATTACTGCATATTTTGCATACTTCAAATAGACTTCTTTCTTTTCTATAAATAACTTTGAGAGGCATACTTTAGATCCGTCAAATAGACGTTCAGTGTACCTCTATACTTATAAACCAGTAGGAAGAACTTTATTAAGCATTTTATTACTGTATAATACAGAGGTATTTTCGAATCAACTATATTAAGCTCTTTTACATTAAAACCTTTTTGCAACACTCTCCTTAATCTTTGATTATCAATTTTAAATATTTGATTTCCTTAGAGAACACGAACAAATGAAAAGGAAAATATTATAAGTAGTTTTTGAAGGAATCAGATGCAAGCAGATGTAACGCTGATATTCCATATCTAAAATTCAATAAGTAATTTAAAGAATAGATTATTACTTGTAGAAAATAACTTGAAGTTTATTTAAAGTAAAAAAGAAATCTCAGTTTAATTACGAAATACATTAAGTAATTGGAATTAAAAAGAGCTATTTAACAAAATATAGAAGTTAAAAATCAGGATATATATACTTAAAATAACGTCAAAAAATATTGAAATCATGAAAATAGAAAGGAATATTTTATCTATGTAAAGATGAGGAAAATAAAAAAATTACAACTTGACACCTGTAAACTATATCATGATAGGTTATTAGCTTTAAAAACTTTTGATTTTTGCTGACAGAATAAGAACTAATTAAGTCAGAAGTTCACATAAAGGCTGTTTGCTATTGACTCACGTTTTGAAACGCTATTGAAAAACTAATAAATGTGTGAACTTCAATCTTAATAAACTAACTGAATATTATTAAAACGAAATTTACAAAGCTCACGCTCTTTTATACAGGCAATTGAAATGATAGATACATACATTTTTATTAATTCATGTTTTCAATTTTATATTTAAACATTCATGATATTTTTGACCATTTAATGAAACAAAAAAAAATCATTCAATGTGTGTGCGAGGCAATGCATAACTTTTTATTAGGATTAATAATAAAATTATTATTATGATTTTTAAAAACCGTACTCTGAAATGTATGTTTTCTTCTATATCAGCGGAAGAGGGGAAATATATTCTCCCTCAATGCCTGATAAGGTCGTCAAAGGGGGATTCCGGTGTCATTTTCGGTGACCATTTCTTTTCTTCCTCCGCCCGTACTCAGAAACTTCGAGGGGTAATTTTATGTAGCTACTGATTAACGAAACAGGTAGTGGGAAACAGAAAGCACCCTTTCTGGTGTTGAATACAAAAGTACTCATGGCGTTAGTACATTTATTTTCATAAGGAAGTAAAACATTTTTCTTAAAGAAAAAAATATTTCTAAAGGTATTCTTTTAAGTGTTTGAAAAATGCTCTTTTTTTTTAAAAAAAAAGCTTTTATTAAAGTTACAACGTAAATTAATGCTTCAAAATAAAATATTCAAAATAAATTTTTACAAATAAATTCTAATATTTATCAAAGAAATACAATTTTATGTGACATGTATATACGTGACATGACACGACAATACGAGAAATCAGCTTTTTCAGTATGGTAAATAAAAAATAGCTCTAACAACTGATAACATTAATTTAAAGTTATCATTGTAGAAATTTGGTAAAAATTTCTTTCTTGTTAATTAATTTATGCCTATGAAAATACATTTTTTGAATATATCTATTAATTTAGTCAACAATATTTAAAATTATTTAATTGATCTAATTATAATTAGTTATTTAGATACTTATTATTATAAAACCAATATATACTGAATGACATTTTACACTCTTTCTTTCATAATTTTAATGTTAAACATTAAAATTACTCATTCTTCAAGAGATTGAATTAATAATTATGCTTATTATGATTTCAAAAAATACTAATAAATTTCATCTTAAATATTTAAACTAAAAGTTGTATTAGAAATATTTATTTTTTAAAAAGCAAATATAAAAAAATATCTATAAAATATTTAAATGATTTTTTTTTTTTTGGAATTTAATAAAATTTATTTTTTATTGCTGAAAAATATTAGTTGGGAGCGAAAACATGTATCCACATAAAATATTTTCCAATGATAAATTACTTTACTGCTTAGTAAAAAAATCCTTCCAAGTGTTCATTAACTCTTTCAGGAACACAATCAGGATTTAAAAAAAAAAAATAAAAATAAAAATAAAATAAATAATAAAAATAAAAAAACTTTTCTTAAAATATTATTCAATGGTAGAAATATTATAATTTTCAGTCATATCATCCTTGCACTTTTTATACATGATGAATAAATTCTCGTTAAAGCATTGTTTTTATTGACCTCTTGCATTTTGTGTGGAAAAATATATCGTTTTCTTTTGAGATTCTCTCTGTAGGATTTTAAAACAAAGTTTTATGCTAAATTGATGAAACAAGTAAATCTATCTTAAGATACAGATTACAACATAATATTATCTTTTAAAAGAATGCATATATTATCCTAATTTGCATATGTGTTTGTGAGATCCACGTTTGCAGGTATGTATGAGAAGTCCGTGGTTGGAGGTGTGTATGAAAGGTCCTCATTTACAGGTGTGTATGAAAGGACCGCACTTATAGGTGTGTATGAAAGGTCCGCACTTACAAGTGTGTACGAGAGGTCCTCGGTAACAAGTGTGTATGAAAGGTTCTCAGTAACAGGTATGTATCATAGGTTCTCAGTAACAGGTGTGTATCATAGGTCCTCGCTTACCTTGAGAAAACACATATTTGAAAAAATAAAAATATTGAAATAATTTATGTCACACGATTGTTAAAATCACATTTTAAACCATAATAATAAATTTTGTAAAAATATTCCTGTAAGTTTAGTATATAATTTGGGTCCTCGGATTGGCGGTGAAAACACATAGAGCGCACTTGACAGCTTAGACCAACCTGTGTGTGTGTGTGTGTGTGTGTGTGTGTGTGCGCGTGCGCGCACGTGATGTTACTATCTCAAATACCAAAATGACATAGATTGCGATGCTACTAGCTCAAACACCAAAATGACATAGAAAAATAAAATTTTTATGTATTTTTAACCATTCAAAAATTAATGTCTAAGAAAAAATTCTAAACTACAAAGAAATCAAAACGCAATCAGTTTTTCAAATTACGGGATATTCAGTAACTATCATTTTGCTAAAAACAATAATGAACATTTGTTAAACCATTGTAATTATTATACCAAAAAAGGAAAAGAAAAATTATGTTATTTTTTAAATATATAATTTGTTTTTATTTAAACTTTTATTTTTTTGTTATTGTAATGTCATTTTGCATCGAGAGGTCAAACAAATATGAAAGTTAGCAAAGTGTATTGCTTAATTTTAAGGAAAAAACGTTTTTATACTGATTGATTTAATAAAAAATTAATAATTTTACATATTACGTTTTATGTTGTTATTTATTGCATATTATGTTATTATTATTATTATACAATTGTGTTGCTATTATATCTCACATTTAAATTTAATGCGCTTTTCTTCAAAAAGTTTAATTTTCATAACACGATATTCGATATTGTATATGAGAATCCAATGTTTTCTAAGTATGATTAGCATTCTTGGCATCCAGCTTTAATATTTGCAGAATTTTATGAATTAATTATTTATAATTATTTGTTATAGGAAAACATTATTATCGTCTCATGACTCCTACAAAAAATTATTTCAGTGCAAATAAATATATCTTATATTTAAGTTACATTTTTAAATTTTGAAAGTAACGATCTCTTGCTTGTAATATGGATAAACTGGAAAATAAAATGAGATTGGAATCAAGTTTGAAGAATAATATAGTTAGAGAATTGGAATTAAGAGCATCATTTCGGAGGAATATGGTTTAAGGGAGTATTGTATGATTTGGAAGTCTTTTTTTTCACAGTTGTAACAAGATTGAAGATTATTTCGGTAAATGATAAGCTTTCTGTGATTACTGAACATGGTAGTCGTGAAAGGTATCAAATAAAATCTGTTGAGAGTTTTGTGAACACGTGGTTCATTGAGATGGGCAGTATCAAAAATCATTTAATATCTTCTTGTCTCTGACACATTGGGCTCATTTTAATTTGGAATAAATTTACCAGATTTTATGGACCGCTATTGATCAGATGTGAAGAATATTTCAGCTATTTATATTTCATTAGCTGTAGCTGTAACTGTAGGTGCCTTAGAAATAGCTGGTGAAATAGTAATAACTGATGTATTTTCCTATCAGGATATAGCTTTTGTTTAAATTGTTTAGCTCAATTTGATGATAAGCTATGACTAGTTTCTGGAGACTAGTAATAACTGGTGTATTTTCCTATCAGCATATCGCTTTTGTTTATTTTGTTTAATTTAATTTTCTCCAACTATTACTAGTTTCTGGAAACTAGTAATAGCTGGTGTATTTTCCTATCAACATATCGATTCACTTAGTTTGTGTGACTCAATTTCTTTCTCAAACATGATGAACAATTCTTGGAGGTAGGAATCTACAAAACAAATGGAGTATGAAGTAATTTCTGAAATAAATCATCATTCTTATTTACAGCTTTGTCACCTTTTACGTTGTTTAAAATTAGAAGACCCTTGCAAAGTGGAATAATTACAGCATATTGACCAATGGAGTCGCATTTGGTAATTTTTTAAATCAAACCTTACAAATGATATTATGATTAATGCTCATTACTAAGAAGAAATACTAAGTGAGTTTTAGAGGAAATTTTTGCTATAAATCAGGTTAGTATGTATGTGCTTGATACGTAGGATTTATACCAATATTCAAAACATGGCATAATTAGTTCATGACACTATTTGTAAAATCTTTCCAATTTATTTTTCTAAGTAGTTCGTATCAAAGAGTGAATTCTTCCAAAAAAGTAATGACTCATTCTCTGACTGTTTATTTCTTTTAAAATGAACAACTCACCTCACCTTGTAGTGACAAATTAATTATTTACCGAATAATGTCTTGTGAAAAAACTGGAAAGTTGATGAAGTTTTGAAGAATTGTGAATATGTATAAAAAAGAAACCTAGATAGTTTTTAATTTTTTATTACGAAAACATTCATGTCAGCTTTAAGCATTTTTTTTTATTTCAGTTTATTAAAATACTTTTTATAATCAATAAAATTTGTGTGATTTTATACCTTGTTCCAATCTCGATTTTTTAAACATATCTTCGTAGTGATATAATTAGTTCTACTTTTACTTCTTCTTTCAAATCAAGAGAATATCAGTACAACATTTGTCTATTCGTAATTTTCATCCACATTCAATTCAAGTAATACTTTTATTTCTAGAGGCTTCAAATAGCTTCAATAATCTTCTATATATTGTCGTATTCCATTTGTGGTTGGTGTATTTCAGCAAAATTAGCACTTTATTTTCTGACAGAGATTTTACAAAAATCTGTACTTGATAACTCACAAAAAGAGAATGAGAAAAATAAATCATCAATGAATTTAGATCCATAAGAATGCAATTAATAATCAGATTTGAATACGGGATTTGTAAGCCCATCTTGAAATGGATTGATAAGCATCAATGAAGACAAATGCTTGATAAAATTAGAATTGTACAATGACAACTTGGATGAAGTTGATAATTTTCTGGGGTTACAATACAGACTCAGAAGCTCAACAAAACCAGATTTCTCTTTATTGACAGCTGGTTAAAGACGATGATGTTCTTATCCTTGATGCTAATCACGATTTATAAAAGTTTCTAACTTTTTTATATACCAGTTTTAATGTTTTACTCTAATTATGGAACATTTGCTCACCTAGATAGAATGATCTCGCCTATCATTGCTTTTTATCCAAAATTCTGATATTCAGCTTCGTAAACACCAACTTTGTATCAATTCAAAACTTTTTGTTTACATCAAAATCTTAGAAAATTCACATTAACGTCATTACTGATTATTTTTTTTAAACTGGTCCGAAATTCTAAATTTTCAAGTCATTCAAAATACATAATATTGAAGTTATTCATCTACTATTTCAGATAATGCTTAGGTCTTAAGCAGTCTTTTCTCTAAAGTTCCAGGATAAATCTGCTGTATGGTAAGTTTGATTAGAAAAAAATTCAGCATTATATTTGAAAGACTAGAACAGTTTCTTTTTGCATCTAAGTAATATTTTAAATTGTCGCTTGTTTCTCTTATAATTATTTGAGACGTATCATGAAGAAGTAAAAGATAAGTGATGTAATCAGTTTCTTTAGAATAACTTCCTAGCATCATCTTTCGAAAGATTTTAGGTAGGCTTCAATATTAGAAGTTACGATAAACTTAATAACTAAATGTTCATTTACTTGTAATTTAATCTACTTAATAATAAGAAATCTTGGTAAAAGTTACCAGATGGGTACGGGATTGGCGCGATTTCAAATTTTGGCACCAAGAGCTCTACAGCTCTGTCGCCAACCTAAATTGCGTCACTACGCGCGATAAATTTCAACCAATAACAATCGCGTTCGAACTTCAGCTTTGAAATCACGCGTTTTTTCGAATTCCAAATATTAAAAAGTTGAATATTTCATTATAATTAAATACTGTAGAAGTTTTAAAATTCGAATAAATAGAAAGGAAATTTTTATCACTTGATTTTAAATATACCGAGCAATGGCGCCCACCTTAAAAAAACATCAGTGTAGCGCTACCTACTGCAGTGCCAACCGGGCAGTAAAACTAAATTTCGAACGTTAAAAAATTTCACTTTTTGTTTAAACTCGAATTTTAAATATACCGAGCAATGGCGCCCACCTTAAAAAAACATCAGTGTAGCGCTACCTACTGCAGTGCCAACCGGGCAGTAAAGCTAAATTTCGAACATTAAAAAATTTCACTTTTTGTTTAAACTCGAATTTTAAATATACCGAGCAATGGCGCCCACCTTAAAAAAACATCAGTGTAGCGCTACCTACTGCAGTGCCAACCGGGCAGTAAAACTAAATTTCGAACGTTAACAAATTTCACATTTTGTTTAAACTGGAATTTTAATATACCGAGCAATGGCACCTACATAAAAAAATATCAGTACGCGGCACATTCTAACACTAACATGTAATACACACAACTTAAAAATTCATATACTTACTTTCTTACTACCATCACGCTCTAAATAAAAAAAACGTAAGTTCAAAACATTCTCATCCATAGTTAATTATCGTTAGCAACACACAAACTCCAAAATTCGAATATTGAAACTCAATTATTAAATATTATTCTAAAATAGTTTCAAGGGTTACATACAAAACGCGCATGTCACGCGATCACGTTACCCAATAAAAAAAAATAGGTCATACATACGTAATCCGAACCGTTAAACCAGTTTGACGAACTTATCGCACCACTTTATCGCCTGCTTGGCGCATTTTACCCTCCGTACCCATCTCTTCACTTTAGCGGAAATCTTTTATTAGATATATTAGTTTAATTCCAAATATGAATGTTGTTAATATTTTCATTGGATAAATTTTAGTTTTATATATGCAAATGGATTTTTAAATGTGTTAAAATAAATATTTCAATTTTTATTCCTTTTACATTTTTTAAAGTTTAAAAATAAATTTTATAAAATATTACGATTTGAAATTTTTGTAGAAGATAATCTGTAATGCATGTAATTTCTTCTCTAAATTTGATAGATTATTTGCTTATTTTCTGATATTTACATGTTTCTGATGAACAGGGAAATTTAAAATGCAAGGTTAATATAATTTAGTACGAGATTTCAAATTCACTATTTTGAGATATTTGAATTTACACATCTATAATTTCTATAAATAGAGTTGATTTATATAGCCTCAAATTAAAAGCATCAATAATTGCATTTTAGATTATTTCCCCAATTAAAAAACAAAATAACTCCAAACTCATATATATTCCATTTTAATAAATTGTTTATATTTTTATTATAACAAACTTGTTTATTAATCAAATTTCTGAAACATTATACGTACTTTCTGTATAATATAATAATTAATATTTACTTAAAACATAATAAAAGTAAAAATGAATGTGTATAAAGTTCTATACGTCAAAAAATTAAATAAATAATAGATTGTTCGTAATTTACATTAATCGATATTAATTTAAGTTTCTAATTTTTAAATCCTTTTTAAAAACTATTCAAATTTTAAGGTACCCAAACACGTTCGGGGCAATTTTTTTTTTTTTTGAAATACACTGCATGAATACTTTGTAACCATTTTTTCTTATTTAATTTTAGAAAACATTAATATAGAGCTACTAATATTTAATATATGCCAATATTATTCTTCAGAAATGTTAAATGTGTATACAAGTTTAAGCATTTTTTTTAAAAAACTTAAAAAATGGTACATCAAAAACTATTAAACATATTTGAAAAAGATTAGTACCAAATAATCTGTATGTTGTTATCTAGAGCATGTACTAAATTTTTTTAAGTTTTATTTAAAAAATAAAAAAATTACGGTCAGTTGAATATTTATACTGAAATTTTAGCCAAATTTTCTATGCCAATCAAATAACAGACCATAATTTAGGAAATATTTAAGTGATTAAAATTATTTTAATATTTTCTCTAGAAAACAATGTACAGATCAAGTTCATGAAATTTCAAATTGATATTATGAAAATATTTTGAGTTATCATTTTTGAAGCGTACAAATTATAGGCAAAAACCAGTTCTGAGAAAATCGAATTTAAAGATCTTTATAATAAATTCTCATATTTGATGATCAATTTTTTATTTTATTTGCTGATTGATTTCCGGAAAAGTATTTACTTTATGCATCTTTTAAAAGCTTACTAAATTTACATTTGAAAATTAAACACTGTTTAAACTAATTTTTAACATCATTCTGGCTCTTTAAACACCCACTTCCAGTTCTTTAAATGTCTACTTTTGATTTTCTAATCATTACAAAATCCTTCATATCTCAGAATCTAATTAACGTAGAGACAAAAACAAATCTGCTTTGGAAAGCTATGTAAATTCCTTATTTAACGAAAAAAATATCATTTTTGGTCGAAATTCATGTTTTCAACGTGTACGGGTACCTTAAAAATGCTTTAAATTTCTGGTTTGATTACCATTGTGATTTTTTTAAATTCCAAGTTTAATTCTTAAAGCTTAATTATTCACTTTTTATTTAAAAATATAATGTAATAGGATAAACAAGAGCAATGTTCTTACAGAAATGTAAAAATCAAATGTCTAAATATTTTATTTTAACGTTTTTTTAAAAATGTGTTTACCAACTCGAAGTGATTTTACAAAAGTAGCCAAAAATCTAGATTATAAATTCTTCAAGTAATCTTTAAGTTTCTTAAATTATTCTCGAATAAATCAAAAGAGAACTAACACATCTCATATTTGAAAATGTACAAAACGTATCAACAAAAATATCTTTTAAAAAACTAATTAAACCAACAATTTTATATTGTTTTTTAATTGCAAAATATTTTTGATAGAGTATAAGAAAAATTTTATACACCAAGAATCAAAATGAATTGAAGCTGAATTTGCAGTTCATATTATTCGCTACATGTCTAGCAAAAAATATTCGAATTCCAGCCAAAAAAAGTGTCTTACACAATGGAAAGAAATGGAATGGATCACACTTAAATCCACTGAACAGATTGAACTTCAGAAAAGAAATCTACTTTCTATCTTCAGTTGTTTAGTATAATAGTATTCAATCACTCAAGTTTATTTAAGACTTGCAGTTCACGTTGTTACTAAGCTTGTAGATACGAGTGTAAAGTAAAATTCTGAGAGGAAATCATTCATGTTCCCTTTTCCTTTGTGTTCCATATCAATAAGAATGAAATCCTTTTTATTTTGTTGTAAGTCTTTCTGAATAAGTTTTTGTCTATGTGTTGTTTTTTAAAAATTTAATAATCCAATGTAATGCATGTTCTTTCATTAATGTAGCTGCAAAACAAAAATTAAACAAAAAAACTTTTTCGTAATAATCAGCTTATAGAAAATTTTTAATATATAGGTTAAAGCTAATCTATATCCCCTATTTTTACAAATCCATAAACTTTCATGTAAAAATATGCAAGACAGAAATTCAAAATTATAATTGCTTTGCAGCAGCTGAACAGCATTTACTAGCTGTTTCTTAACAATTCATTTTCTCAATAAAGCTTGTGACTGATAATTTTTATCTCATTTCAAAATTATTGATATAAGAAAAAACTAATCTATTTACTTTAGTTGGACCGTACTAAAAGAAAGTAGTTTTAAAGAGATTTGATTTAAAGGATACTTGATTTCGTTAGATAAATTTGATGTAAGGATATTTTTACAGCATATTGTTATAATTACAATTTATACTGCAGATAGGAGCTATTTCATGAAAAACTATTTATATTTACTCGAATATAGTATTTAAGCTGACTTGTTTATAAATGAAATTTAGGAAAATAGAGAGTTTTATAGCAAAACTTTATAAAAACATTTGATCTTCCTTTTTTTTTCACAAAATTATATAATCTTAGATATTATAAATTTTCCTTTCGTAAAAAATAATTTCCTTTTAAAATTCAGTTAATAACTGATTAAGATGTTTCTGAATCTTGCTGCATTCAGTCAATGAGTGCATTAAAACAAATCTAATTTGAGATTTCATATTTATTCATATTCACATAATATTTACTGTATATAAATGTATCATAAAACGCAACTTCAGCAAAAAGGAATTTACCAAATAAATTAAAAAACTATTCTCTTTTAATTGAACATTTGTATAGGTTTCATTTATTTTATCAGATGTCTTAGAATATAAAAACTAAATTGTCACGGGAGCAATTTACATATTTCAAAAAAATATAGGTGCAGTTTCCAGAACTTACATGGGTAAAGATAACGTTTCTGACAAAGCAAATTATTATTATCAAAGATTTTAGGTAACAATTTTCTTATTTGTATTTTATATAATATAAATATATTTTATCATAATTAAGCACCGCCCAATTTGTACAGTGGTCAGCGGGCCTGTATGTGGATAGTGAGGTCCTGGGTTCAAATGCTGGTTTGGGCATGAATGTAATTTTCTCTCTCTATCTATCTATCTTTGTCGTTTAATTGTATGAATGGGCTGTGAATAGTTGTGCCTACTCTGTAAACGGGTAACTATAGCATGTGTGTAACTGAGGAAGTCGGACTCCAAACCTAAATATGGTTCAGTTGGAAAAATGGAGCAGCACACCCCATATTACTAGCCTAGCTAGCACATGACGTCAACAACATCATAATCAAACGTTATGTACTGAAATAAAATAGGAAATATTATTTGCTGC
Organism: Latrodectus hesperus; assembly: GCA_037975125.1. Lineage (NCBI taxonomy): Eukaryota > Metazoa > Arthropoda > Arachnida > Araneae > Theridiidae > Latrodectus > Latrodectus hesperus. The sequence continues at coordinate 1,427 of JAJQOW010001385.1, read as the reverse complement.
TGTTACTTTTATATTACACTTGGACAAGCCAAGCTCCTTAACCGACGGCTTTGAAATTAAATCAGAAGGATGAAGCTTCCGTTTAATCAGAGCAACACGGAGGTAAAAGTACGACTTTGTTCTGAGAATCCTCCGATGTATGGCGCCACCAGAGGACCCACTCTCTCAATTTTGACTTTGATCTGGAGAGGAGGAAATTTTCTCCAGACAATTACACTCTGGTAATTGCTCAACGAGTAACCTTAATTTTTTCGATTACTCAAATTTAACGAGCATGTATATCTATCGCATGTTTTAAATTTATCAAACAATGTATGACATAAACAAATAAAGGTTATGAAAATCAAAATAAAATTACATTTTTTACATCAAAAACCATTTACTATATCCACCAAAAGCAAGAAAAAATTTACTATCATCATATGAAATATAAGTATATTTCAGTTTTGGCTGGAACAGAATGAATTTGACAAAAACTTTCCCAGTTAAACATTTTATCGAAAGTCGCATAATGGTGTGTGTATAAGCAGCAATTTTAAGAATCGAGATCACAGTGGCTGTTCAAAGTCAACTGATAAAGAGGGAATAAAAAAATCCTCCTTACTTTTAAACCTAAAAAATTTTTCCAGGCAAGTGCTGTTCCTGACAAGTAGAATATTATTCAAACGAAATAAAAAATGTCAGCTTGACTTAAAATATGATTTACAAATCCCATATATCTCCAAGGCTATATGCTTACTTTATTCAAAAAAGCGTCAATGACATTTCCATGAAATATTCAATAAGATTCTCTAAAAGGTTTTGTCAGTATAAGATATTCTTAACTATTTTTGCAATAAGTACATTTCAGTTCGTCTTCTTGAGAGATAAAATCAAATCTGTAACAGGAATATATGAAAAAATACTTATTAATTCTACGCATATTAAAAGTAGAATTTATAAATTAAGTTATTTAAATGACTATTTTGAAATCGATTAATTCAGCTGTATTTCATATGCTAGTCTTAAAATAAATGTAATAATAAGGAACTCTAATAAAAATCATGATATAGGAGGCTATTAAGCGTGTGCTTGTGAAGAAAAATTACTTATTAAAAAATTAAATAAAAAAATCCTGATAGTTCTTAGAAAAATGTGATTATAAATTAACAAATACGAACAGACAGCTAAAATTATCTATTTTCTATTTTAAAATTATTTTAATATCTTTTTAATTAAGCTTATATTAAAATTCTATTTTAATTTATCTTTTATATATTTAAGCTATTTACACTGTTCACAATACAATAAATTAATAATTACAGCATATATATATATATATATATATATATATATATATATATATATATATATATATATATATATATATATATATATATATATATATATATATATATATATATATATATATATATATATATATATAT